>BRDA01060116.1:318-18183 GCA_036984385.1 Crenuchus spilurus
GCTCATAAGGTCCATTGCTCAGTTCTAGAGCCTTATAAAAACAAGGTCCATTGCTTATTTTAAGGTTCATTACTCTTACTTGGAATTTTATTCGTTACCTGGAACAAAAATATTCCGAGATCTTGACTCGTTACCTGGAATACTCGTTAGTGGGGATGCTCTTAAGTAGGGGTACCACTGTAATTGTTTATCAATCCTTCATATCTGCTTGAAGTGAACTGCTAGCATCAGGTTTTTCCACAACATGTCTATTAAATTAACTTTAGGATTTTGACTTTTAACATGAATTTTATTCTTCTTTAACCATTCAGGACAGATATCCTGACATTTTCCTTTAGAATTTGCTGGTATAATTTAGAATTGATCGTTCAATCAATGACGGCAAACCGTCCTGGTCCTGATGCAGCAAAACAGGCTCAAACCATGAAACTACCACCACCATGTTTCACAAATGGCATAAGGTTTTTATGCTGGACCGCAGTGTCACCTTTCTCTAAACTTCTCAGTTAAACTAAATAAATGTATTTGGTCCAAAACATTGTTCTAATAGCCTTCTGACTTTTCCATGTGATGTTGGGGAGCAATGTTGTTTTTGGAGAGCAGCATCATTCTCATTGAAACCCCTCCGTACACCATTGTTGTTCAGTGTTGTCCTGATGGTGGAAAGTTACCTTGGGTTCCTTGTGTCCTCACAGACTATTCGATGCCTTGCTTTTGGCAAAAAAATCTTGGCAAATTTTTGAATTAAATTGCAAACACAAACTTTTTGATAATCAAATTTTTTGATGTTTGTATTAAAGTAATATTCTATATGTTGCTACAGCTTTTATGTTTTGGTATTGTATTTGTATTGACTGTATTTGTAGTTCTTTCATGAAGATGTCCAAACATTGTAGAGTCTTAAATGAGACTTTTCATCCAAAAATGTAGGCAGAGGGCATCACATTGTGTGTTTTATGTCCACCACACAATACAAATCACATGTTCTGTTATTAGGTAGACTCTAATACACTAGCTTATGTAGTTTTATGACATACTTTTAGCCATAAATGGACAAAATTTGAGATATCTATGCATCATATCTTTTCTACATTTATAGTCAAGTCAAATTTCTTTACACAGGACTTTTTACAGCATCAGAAGCTTACTCCAGTACTCGTTGGTCCAGTGCAAGTGTAATGGAGCAAACTTCAGACACTAAATATGCCTAATGCTGCATTTAGATTAAAAAAAATGTCTAAATGGATTTTTCCCCCTTTAGATCGTCTTGACAGTAATATTTTATTAGCTGATGTTTGTGCTTTTGTTTGAAAGCTGATTTGTTGTGATGTTTGTTGTGCATCAGGATCCTCTGTTGGTGAAAGACATTTATCAGCTTTATAAGCAGCAGATTGCTCCGTAGTTTTTACAGGAGCTTTCAGCATCGCAATACGTCACTCGTGAAAGCTCTGTAAGTACAGCCTGCTTGCAGGCATCTTTTAAGGATCATTATTTCCAATCTTCCAATTATTTGCTTGTTAGTTTTGCAGACTTGCTTTCACTTTGACAAAGACGAGGAAGAAGTAGCAAAAAAAATTGCTTTGTAGATTTATCAGAATTGTATAAATTGAATTCTTTTCTTTAGTGACTCAGTGTGAACTGCCGGCTACTTTGAACGTACAGCGCAGCATCAGAGACATTATTATACTAACCTTTCCTGTGGCTCAGTCATGCCTGGCTCATAGCAGCATACAATCAGTTCCAGTCAGATGCATTATGGAAGGTTTACAGGACGGGTCACACTTAATGGTCAGCGTGTTTTTTTTTTTTTTTTTTTTTTTAAGATGCCGCATTTTAAGCATGGAGTCAATCATGCTATTTCGAATATAGTGCTCAAGACATTAGAGCACCAGGATGATGCAAAGTGCAACAAATACCACACTGTCCATTAAAGCATTTTAATACCAGACTACATTAGTGATTTTATTTTTGCAGTAAAGAGGTGAGTGACCATTACGGTGTACAGTCGGGCTGGACATTTCAGAATCAGATTTATTGGCCAAGTACAGTATGTTAATACACTCAAGGAATTTGTTCCCAGGCGTTGGTGTCTCTCTAGTGTGAGCGTGGGTCAAAAATTATCCAAACTTGGGCTGTAGGATTGTTTTTATTCTGTTTACAGAAAAGTCAAAAACATTGTTTTTCTGTACACTTTTGTCCATCTCTCAGCAAGCTTTCATATTCCCTCATTAAAACGTTTTTGGCTGAGCTGTGAGCCAAGAATGCACCACTGTCTTCATCAGGAGACCAGGTCAAACAGTGTACCAATGTTTGGCAGCAGTGTACGGATGTGCACTGTCATGCACCAACACCCTTGAACAGCATCTTCTGCGTTTTTTTTTAGTTGTAGGCTTCAGCTCTGAGTGCACTGTTTGCTGAACCATGCAAATCATAAGCGGCCATCTTTGTTGCACTGCAGTCATAAATGAACTGACGTAACCTGTACAGCAGTTATTATGAAGACAGAGACTTAATAAGTGATAAGACGTTGAAGCCAACAGATGTTTTAATATAACTAAAGTGCTAATTATTTTACATTTACAGGGGTTAGACAATGAAACTGAAACAGCTGGTTTTAGACCACAATAATTGATTAGATGGTGTAGGACCTCCTTTTGCAGCCAGTACAGGGTCAATTTGTCTTGGGAATGACATACACAAGTCCTGCACAGTGGTCAGAGGGATTATAAGCCATTCTTCTTGCAGGATAGTGGTCAGGTCACTACGTGATGCTGGTGGAGGAAACCGTTTCCTGACTCGCTCCTCCAAAACACCCCAAAGTGGCTCAATAATATTTAGACACAAAGACTTGCTGTCTTGGTCACAGATGCGCCAGCGAGACGTGTCCCAACAATTTGTCCTCTTTTGAACTCTGGTATGTCACCATAATGTTGTGTGCATTGTAATATACTATATAACTGTGCTCTTACCTGCTAACTGAACCTTCACACTCTGCTCTTACTGGTGCAATGTGACATTAATGAAGATTGGCCACCAGACTGGTCCAGTTTAGCCATGAAACCTCCCACACTAACATGACAGCTGTTTCACTTTCATTGTCCAACCCCTGTATATAAAAATATAAAAGTAATGTATATATAATTTACAGACAATGCACAATATACTGTACACAGTATACAGAGACTGTACAGGGACAAGTAATATAGACAGTGCTCCTATTATTGGAAGTGCAAACAGCAGCAGTGTATAACAAGTTTAAGAAGTAATTTTGATGCACAGTGGTAGGAAACCTGGTGTATCTCTGGCCCTGATCGTCTAAAACAAAAGTAGCAATTAGAAACTGAGCACACAGGAAGAAGGAAAAAGGAAATCTCGCTGGTTTGCTTTAGCGTGGCTTCGTTTTATCAGTAGCCGAAGGTGTTTTTATTCAAGCACGCCCAACGAGAGGCCGTCTGCATAAGCTCTTGTCACGCCAAGAGAAGTCTGCGCACTGCATCAGGCACTTTGATATATATTACCCCTTTGTAAATAAATCCACACAAAGTGCATGGGAGAATTTTATCTGAAATGTGGTATTTAGGAGATTCGGGAGTGAATGATGATATGTGACAATCAGTCACAGCAATTAGTGTTGCTGTTAAGAGGCCTTTTTGTTTTCTCTCACCCATACAGAATGTCACAAATAAATCCTCACTTGCATTTGCATATTAATTGGATCGGAGACGTCAAGCATCTTTCATTAAGCAAAATGATCTGCATATTTGGAGACATAAAATAGTTTATTTCGACGTGGGAAAAGAAGTCATTGAAAATTGACCGCACGCTGGATGTAAACTTTGCGCTGATGGAGCTTGACACGTTAACCCCTTCGGTGCCGTCCCGCGGCGAATAGAGGTGGACCGCTTCGGCGCATTGTGGATTAGAACAAAGCCCGGCACTAAATGAGACGTTTCCCTGGATTGAGTGTCTCGCCGCTGATTAAATATGCCTTTTTGGCTGATGTTTGTATAAGGACTTCTTATTATCTCTTTAATGTCTGCGGAGGTGAGAAGCGAGACCAGTCGTGCGATGGTTTCCAGGTTGACTCAGTAAATGTGGACTTTTTAAGTCAGTAGTTAAAGGGACACTATTAGCTCTTGCAGGATTATGGGGAGTTTATGGCTTTATAATGGAATGCTACACAGTGCACTTGCTCGCTGGTTCTTCCTGAACTGCTGCGGCAGCTCATATTCGCCTTCGAAAACGTGTCCGTCAGATGAAAAGCGAATATAACCGAGGACTAATTTGAGATGGCAAGCAGAATAGACCTAGAGGGAGACGAATGTGTTGTGTGTCGGTGGAATCTTTGTGTGTCAGACATAGGCCCGCTTTGTTTGTGGCGGCTGCCGCTCGTTCTAAAGGGAAAATTGACATTGGTTTGGTTCGATATGATTAAGGCAGGGGGAGGACGGTAATGGAAGGGCTGTGTATTGCGGGGTCTACATGGTTAGGGGCTAGACTTGTGAATAATTTGATTAGGTTGCAGGGGAATATATCTGAAGGATTATGTAAATGGACTTGCCCCCATGCAGAATTCTTTTGAACTCCTCAGAACTCGCATCTGCCGGGGTCGGCAGCCAGACAGGACGGCTGCCGATTCCTCTGTGTTTCTGCAAAGTGTTTAAAGGTCATATTGAGAACAAACAAAATTGCCCCTGATGGAGCCGAAAAGGGCCTCCGACATAAATGACTCAAATTTATCTTTTGTTGATTAAAAATGAATGATAATTGCCAATGCATAAACATTTGCTCACAAAGATCGCGGTTTAATGCGTTTATTATCCTATCATAATTAGTCTTCATAGCCCGCCGCGCTCGGCTCTAACGCAGGGCCCCGTGGAAGTTGAGTAAAAGTTGTGTTTTAGCAGCATTTTTTCCAGCCTGCCTTTTTTTTGATTATGAGATTTTTCCCCCCTCTGGCCTTATTTGGTGTATTTCTGGGTGGAGATGTGTTTGTGTGGAGCTCTATAGCAACCAAAGTCAAGGTGACCAAGACCATGTTGAACACATTAGATTAGCAGAACACAGACGCAGAGACAATGCAGCCTGCACCAAACACAATTTATCTGCTGCCTGATTGTAGGCCTTTCAGAAAGCAGCCCCCGTCTGCCTGCCTGACCGCCTGCATGTCTGGGGATTTATTGTTGGGTGAGTATGACCACTGGCTCCTGTTCTGCCTCTGGCTGTGTACAGACCTGCCTGGACTGGGAGTGGACCAGCAGTGGCCCACGCTTGGCCTGTTAGGTAGATTTGACTGTGGGGGGGTCTTCTGTGAGGGGAGGGCTAGTGGGCATGTACTGTAGCTTCATCTCACATCAGAGTGAACGTTTCTCGGTATCAGGACAGGAGAAGTGTACTCTTATACAGCTTCTGGTTGTTTTATTGGCTGTTGAGGGTAGTCAAACATCAACGCTGTTTGTTTCTTCACTGCCTTGGATACCAAAGTGTGAGACAGTGGAATCTAGTGTGAATTCTAAGGAGATTCAGGATGTACTCTGCAGTTATATCACAATACACTCTATATATATATATATGACTGATACTGTTAAAATCAGTTATAATGTTATCAGTTTTGATGTTACAGTTTCAGATGTTTATACAGCCCATAAGTTGCAATACCTCATTGTTTTTTTTGATGTTTTAGAATTTCTGATATGAGGATTTTTGTCTCTTCACCAGGGTGGGTGTAATTTTCATCAGTGCCGCCGCTCAGGCCTTAACTCGATCAGTTTCCAAAACAGCTAAATGCCACTAATTTTAGCAGCTGGGCTCAAATCTGGCTGCTCCCTGGCAGCACATGTTAAATAACAGTGATAATTTATGCCCCCCTCTGTGCCGGGGCTGGGGCTATGCTGTGCGCTCGGGCTCAGCTCTTTTCCGAGGGGAAGTGTTAAAGAATGCTTCATAGAAACTGCAGAGGGCCTTGCCAGTGCTGTAAAAGTAATCGCTTTGGCAGACGCTATATTTGAAGGCTTCAAAACACGTGTAACTTTACATTAAGTGGAAAGGCCCAGAAGTGCTAAGCTCTTTGCTCTTTCTGTGGCCGAGCTCGCCGTCTGCTTCTGTCCCTCAATCGCTGCCACCGCACGGACACGTGCGAAGTACTGAAGAGAGAACTAATACAGCACTACTGCTCTATTCCTATCTGTCAGATTCCAGAGAATTCTGTACACTCAGAACCTCTCTCTCTCTCTCTCTCTCTCTCTCTCTCCCTCTCTCTCTGACCTTGCTCTCTCTGTGGAATGTACAGCACAGTCCCTGGTCCTAACAGGAAATGGGCAACACCAGAAACTAGAGCTAAAACACGCATGTTCTGTATGAAGAGGCAAAACGTTAGTGTACCCCTGAATAAAAGAAATTTTTTAACCCATGTTAGCATATTGGTCTTAATGTTTTGGCTCTTTATTGTACTATTGCATCTCCAAAAATTAGAATATCGTCACAAAGTTTTTAGATTTAAGGTCAAATATTTCAGTTTTTTTTTTTTTTTGTTTTAATGGTGACTTTTAGATCGTGACTTTTTAGAATGTTTAATTTTCTGTATTAAACAGTATTAACATTAAAACAAGACATGTTTGAAATACGTCACTTTAAGTATGTGCAGTGAATATAAAATATATGACACACATATTGAATACAAATCTTTTAGATGCTGTTATTTTTGCAGCTGCACTAGTAAATTTAGTAAAATGTAGTAAAATTTTTAAGAAATAAAATGAAAGTGAAAGTGGTCATGAAATGTTTCCACAATGTAAACATTAGCTGTTGTTTTTTTAAGAACACCGATATATTAAATGGTGTAAACAAAGAACATGTTGTTTTACAGATGTTACATGATAAAATAAATTTAAAAAAAAATTTTTTATATACCCTAATTTTATGCCAGTTAATTTTAGGGCATTTTTATTGGTCCATTGATTGTGAAATGTTCCGACAGTGTAAAACGTAGATATTCTTATAAAGTTGTGTAAAGAAAGAACACTTTATATTAGATATGTTACAGGATAAAATCATTTTTATTATTGTATCCAAACTTTCAATTTCTGAAAAATTTCTACATAAAAACTTTTTTTTTTTTTTTTAGAGTTTTTAATTGCTTGGTCATGAAATGTTCAGACCATGTAAAACTCAGTTACTGTTTTTAAAAGAAAGAACGGCTCTTTATATTACATAACTGTTACAGTTTAAAATCATTTTCACTATTTTTACACTTTTTTATATATTTAACATTTTTAATTTACTGTAAATTTTGGAGCATTTTTATTGCCCCATATGAAGTGTTTGGACTTTGTATTACAGATATGTTACACTGTTCTAACCAAACATTATATAAAAAAAAAAAAAAGCATTAAAACTTGAATGTTCCCTAATTTTAAATCATTTTGGAGCATTTTTATTGCCCCAAATGAAGTGTTTGGACAGTGTAAAACAACACTGTATTACAGATATGTTACAGGATGTTCACTGTTCTAACCAAACATTAAATAAAAAAAAATAAATAAAAAAAAAAGCATTAAAACTTGAATGTTCCCTAAATTTAAATCTTTTTGGAGCATTTCTATCGATGCATTCATCATGAAATGTGTATGAAGGTAATGTAAAGGCAGCTGGCATCTGCAGAAGTTATGAGTTTATGTCACGACAGTGAGGATATGGTTATTTTATTCTGCTGAAGCGTTCTGCTCTGTACAGGCTGGCAGCCAGTTGTCACTGAGGTTACGTGTGATTTAAGGGTGACAGCTGGATAACAGAGGTTTTATTTATATATATTCAGCTCACTTTTGCTGCAGGCCCAGCTCATTTCACAGCAGTTGTTGTTGCATTGTTATTAGGCTTTTTTTTTTTTTTTTTTTTTGGGGGAGAGGGTGCAGAGTATTACTGTCATGTGAAAAATGAGGGGAAAAATGGAAGAAGCCGGAAATCTTAACCGGAGGGCAATCTGAATCTGTAAAGTATCTGCTTCCTCTTCAGAAACCTCAAGGAGGAGAAAAAAATAAAGGAAAAACAACATTTCTGTTCTCAGGAAGGGTCAGGGGCTGCATTTGTTCACATTTCATCTGTCAGAAGGAAAACAGGAATCACTTGCAGGGGGAGAAGCACTGATAGAAAACTCAGATGTGCATTTTTAACCTCTGAAGTAAGCGCCGTGCTCTGAAGCAAACATGATATTATAATACTTAAGGACATTATAATGACACACAGTATCTTCAGTTATGTACAGAAGGTCAAATTACATGAACAAAGTCACATTTTAATGCACATTTACTGTTTATTTGCAGCACTGAGTGTTTTGGCGATAAAAAGAAAAGACTTTCAAATGTGACGTGTGCAAAAGTAATGGCACCCAATCCCAACATGTCAGATTCAGCAAATATACAAACAAAAATGTTTTTCTAAATTTATTTTAATAATTTTCTACTGATGTGTATTCTGCAACAGCTTTCATAATTTTTTCTGTCTTTCATGTTGAAGTTAATAAATGTGAATTAAAAGATAAAACTACATTTCCTGCGGTCAGTTGGCCAGTTAACAGTTAACATTTAGGCTTTTCCTTTATTACTACCCACACTGAACGAAATGAGAAAATTAATCATATTGACCACAATTATAATTGGGCAGGTAGTTACTTGGGCAGGTAGTTGCTTCAGTGAATAGTAAATTTGGCAGGTGGTTTATTTGGCAGGTAGTTAATTTGGTGTGTGGTTAAATAGGTGGGTGGTTAGTTCACTTGCAGGTGGTTAATTTGACAGGTGTGTAGTTCATTTGTTGAGTAATTAATTTAGCGGGTAGTTAATTTGCCATTAATTTGACAGGAGGTTCATTTAACTGGTAGTTAATTTGGCAAGTTTGTACTTTGCTGAGTGGTTAATTTAGTTGTTGGGTAGTTAATTTGCAGGGTGGTTAATTTGGCCGACAGGTAGTTAATTTGTTGGGTGGTTAATTCAGGGGATAGTTAATTGGCAGTAATTTGGCTGGTATGTAATTTAATGGGTAGTTAATACAGTGGGTTGTTAATTGGGCATGTGGTTAATTTGGCAGTAATTTGGCATTTAGTTAATTCATTCACTGGTTAATTTGGCAGTTGGTTAATTAAACAGGTAGTTAATTCAGATATAATTTGGCGGATAATTAATTCAGTGGGTGGTTGATTCAGCAGGTAGTTAATTTGGCAGTAATTTGGCACATAGTTAATTCAGTGGGTGGTTAATTTGGTAGTTCGTTAATTAAGCAGATAGTTAATTGAGTTGTAATTTGGCAGGTAGTTAATTCAGCAAGTAGTTAATTCAGTTGTAATTTCGTGGGTAGTTAATTCAGCGGGTGGTTAATTCAGTAGGTAGTTAATTTGGCAGTAATTTGGCACGTAGTTAATTCATTCACTGGTTAATTTGGCAGTTGGTTAATTAAACAGGTAGTTAATTCAGATATAATTTGGCGGATAGTTAATTCAGCGGGTGGTTAATTCAGCAGGTAGTTAATTTGGCAGTAATTTGGCATGTAGTTAATTCATTCACTGGTTAATTTGGTAGTCGGTTAATTAAGCAGGTAGTTAATTCAGCCATAATTTGGCAAATAGTTAATTCAGTGGTTGGTTAACTTAGTAGGTAGTTAGTTTGGCAGTAATTTGGTGCTGGTTAGTTCAGTGGTTAAATCGAAAGTCTGAACCATGCAAAATGTGTTTTCACACTACAAATTAGCTGTTGTTTAGTTGATGCAGACCTCTTTTCATCTTTTAGTCCTTTGGTCCAGACTGTTGTCTGAGGCATCTTTCACAGCTGCTATTTTGTTATTTCAGGTGCTGAATCACATTAATATTTATGAACTTATCACGATTTAATCATTCATTGAGACATTACCTGTAACCATGTAATAATATGTAATCCAGTCTTAAGTACTGTTAATAGTTATACCCATTGTGTAAATTGGTACCCAAAGTGACTGAACAACTATCTGATCAGTAAGATTTGGTCTCTGCTGTCTCCATATGAATTTACAGTGCTGTACCACTTT
The DNA here is from genome assembly GCA_036984385.1 of Crenuchus spilurus. Lineage (NCBI taxonomy): Eukaryota > Metazoa > Chordata > Actinopteri > Characiformes > Crenuchidae > Crenuchus > Crenuchus spilurus. The sequence continues at coordinate 10,366 of BRDA01060116.1, forward strand.
CTGTATAGTAGTATAATTATAGTTCTGTTTATATCGGCATCATTAGCATCATTTTATAGATGATATCTGTAATATTATTGACTTGATATTACTGTAAACAGTAACTTTACAGGACGAGTACAGTATTTCAGTTTGTGGTATAGAGGCATTTGCTAAGCACACAGTGTATGGGTGTGTATGTGGTGTGTGGGCATGTTTGTGTGTGTGTGTAATAGAGAGTAATCCTGCTGTGGAGTCACCTGGATATTTGATCATGCTGCATGTGTGTGAGGGGGAGATATGGAGGCATTATTACCCCTGAGAGGTTAAAGGTCAAGCATTAAGCAAACTGCCTGCTCAGAGGCGTGCACTGGAGACCTCACTCTGCTGGCCCTGGAAATACTCCTGTGTCTTGTCTAAATAATCAAGGAGTCCTTCAGCGTAGATAGAGCCACTGATAAATAAACACCAGAGACTGAAGACTAAACACTGTGTTATGGAGGCTTGTTGTTGCATCACTTGAAACTGTGAGGAAATTATTTCCTCCCAAATTAGCATTAATCAAAGATTTTTCACTTCACATCAGATGTACTTCAGGATCCAAGACAAGTCCAAACTAAATCTCTAAGGCTAACATTGCTAACAAACACTAGAGCTCAATAGTCACCGAAATGGCTAAAATTGTTACAAAATGTTCTCTGGCTCAGGAGGAACCTTACCACAATCCTGGCGTGCTGAGGCCGTAATTTCAGGTGTGATGTGGTATGCCTGCTCCTACTCTACAATGGCCTCTAGTGGTGCCCAGGCGGTGGAGAGTTCCCCCTGGGTGGCACTACACCCGCCGAACGTTTAGACCCACCCAAGGTGGCACTGCACCTCAGTAAGGGGTCTCTGGGTTCATTTGCATCTCATTGTTCAGCGAATCCAGTTTGTTTATTTCAGGGCTTCGTTTTCACCATTTCGTTTTGGGTGCAGTGGTAGTGTAAGGGCACCATGCTTGTCCACCCTGCTGCACCAGTTCAACACCCGGCTGCGGCATGTATTGTTTATTTTGTATTTTTGGGCTTTTGTTTCTTTTACTTTTTAGTTGCTGCTTCCCCCTCTCTGCACTCCTCTTATCCAGAGGCTGTTTAATCCTCTGTGCATCATTCTAAACAACACTCTTTAAAAAGTGGGTTCTACTAGGGTTCTTAATAAAAAAAAGGTTCTGTATAGAACCATGAACACTCAAAGAACCCTTCTTGTGGATAAAGGGTTCTTTCCATTATGAGACGGTTCTTCAGATTGATGAAGAAAGTGTTGTATATGGTTCTATACAGAACCTTTTTGAAAATGGTTCTATATAACCCCAAAAAGGGTTCTGCTGTAGTTGCAATGTCAAACTTGTAACAATAGAGGAACCCTTTTTGGTGCTATATAGACCCATCTACACATTCCTCATCAACCTGAAGAACCCTTTGACCATGCAAAGAACCTGTTGGGTTCTTTGAGTGTTTGATGGTTCTACTTAGAACCACTTTCTTTACTAAAGAACGCTTGAAGAACCATCTCTTTTAAGAGTTAGTGTGGGACTTTAATTAAGATCCGGATGCGGTTGACTGATGTTTTGATCATGTATTTTGAAATGAAGGGGTGACTATTTAGGTGACTGTTGAGTTCTAGTGTTTGTTAGCATCGTTAGCCAAATTCGGCTTCTTTAGACAGCTGAGGGATGGGGGTGAGGGGAAACTTGTGTAAATATGATCTGTGGGTGAACCGTTCCTCGAATTGTTTCTTTTCCACACTAGGTGGAGGGTGGAGGGGCGGTTACTCTTATACAACATGAGCTTACCTTTGAGCTAGATTTTTTTTTTTTTTGGCTTATGTTTTTTGACCTTCTAAAAAGGAACAGTTAGTTTCGACCTCATTCCTTAAAAAGGTGGAAAAACAATAGAACGGCTCAGGAGAAGGAAGTCACATCATATCAGAACCAGATTAGAAACTTAAGAAAGGGCGTTAAAAATCCTCCCTGGATAAATAAAGCCGGAGCAAGCCACTCAACCTTGAAATAAACAGCACTGAGCAGAGGAATTGCTCACTTTCTTTACCAGTGCATCTCTAAAAATGCCAAAAACGTTTATTTTAGTTTATAATTTCACTCATAAAAGTCATATATTTTACATTCATTACATGTAAAAGTAACATTTCAAGGCGTTTTATTACGTATTGTTACGTAATGTTGGTACTGACTTTGTAGTCCGTCTGTTTCTCTGTGTGCTTTGTTATCCTGTTCTTCAGTGATCAGGACCCCCGCAGAGGAACTCATCAGTGACACTGATGTGGTGGTGGTGTGTTAGTGTGTGTTAGACTGGATCAGAGCTGTTGATGTTTCTGTGCATCATTCTAAACAACACTCTTAAAAAAGTGGGTTCTACAAGGGTTCTTAATAAAAAAAAAGGTTCTGTATAGAACCATGAACACTCAAAGAACCCTTCTTGTGGATAAAGGGTTCTTTCCATTATGAGACGGTTCTTCAGATTGATGAAGAAAGTATTGTATATGGTTCTATACAGAACCTTTTTGAAAATAGTTCTATATAGCCCCAAAAAGGGTTCTGCTGTAGTTGCAATGTCAAACTTGTAACAATAGAGGAACCCTTTTTGGTGCTATATATGATGTGGTGGTGGTGTGTTAGTGTGTGTTAGACTGGATTATTTTCTCTTCAGCTGCCTCGTAACTTCTAGTCCAGCGTTCCTTTCAACACTGTCCTTTACAACACATGACTGTGTTCAGGAGCAGCCTTTTTGACTCGATGCTACCATGAAGTTGTTGACAAATATGTGGCAAGCTGAGAGAGAGAGAGAGAGAGAGAGAGAGAGAGAGAGAGAGAGAGCACATTATCACACACTCAAAATAACCCAGAATGCTGGCGGTCCCATATTAGGTAATGCAGCTCTGCCAGAAAGGACGCGAATGAGAAATTTATTGACAAGGCAGTGTTACTGTGGGTCTGCAGCAGGAACAACATGACCCCAACACAGGCCTCTACATCACTGTACACCATACTGCCCACCGCACACACACTAAAAACAAGGGATGCCTTCAGTGACCATCAAGTCATCCAAGTAAATGACCACAGCACCTGTGTGACATCTTTGAATCATGTACAATCGATGGAATAGTTTCCCCTCATATTCAGACTTTATTGGTGCTGTTTGTCCACATATTTGGTTAATTTTGGTTAGTGGGTTCAGAACTGGTAGTGCTGGCTTAGTGGTTAGCCTTTCAGTTCTGAGGTCTTCAGTTCGAATCCCCATCTGGGACAAGTTTCAATATTTTTTGAGTGTCTGCGGAGGTTTCCTCTGAAGTCTTAGGCCTCCTTGGGTACTCTACATTGTCCTGGTGTGAGTGTGCCCAGTGATGGACTGGCACCAGTGTTAATTTTGACAGGTGATTTTGATTTAGTTTTAGTCTTAGTCTTCTGACTAAAATGTCTATTAGTTTTAGTCCATTTTAGTCATGTATTGTTAGTTTTAGTCTAGTTTTAGTTGACGAAAACAGAACATTTTAGTCTAGTTTTAGTCAATTAAATGTTTAAAATATTTAATCTAATTTTAGTAGTATTTTTAGTTATACTATTTTAAATTAGAGCTATTTTAGACTGCTTACTGTTATTTTAATAAAACAATAGTCTTTAATTTTTGTTACATTTAATAACACAATGACATCAGATATTGTGGAAGAAAGTTGGCCCGTTTTTCTTTTTCTAAAACACTTTGTGTTTATTTAACTTTTACATGACAAAATGTAGAATGTAAATACAATTTGGTATCAACGTGACTAAACACACACATTAACAGCAATCCCTTCACAACCTCTTAAAAACCAGAAATTATTTATATCTGCGTAAATATCCAGTATAACAAACAACAGACACACGAGAGAAGTCTGTCCTCTGAGCTTTCTGTCACAAATGATAAAGGATAGATTAAGAGGGAAAGAGTTGGGTTTCTCCAGTGTGCTGGACTTTACTCATTTCTTTTACTCATCCCTGTTGGCTAACATTAACTTGCACTTAATGTGGACTATCACGGCTTACGTGCCTTTCCTCTTCGTTTCGTTATATGACTGTATTTAAAATGAAACGGAGGCTGTATTTATCTTATGGCTCTAGTTAGACGTGTTTGTGATCTATTTAACCTAAACACCTAAAATAATGATAACAGATTACACATTTCCCCTTTTATACACTGAAAAATTTAAAAATGAAACATATCAGATATACATATTCATCACCGTTAGCGAACTAGTTAACATCTAGCTAGCTAGCTACATTAGCTACGTTAGCTTACCTTTTTGTAAAGCTGGTGGTGGTGAGAACTGAGGACCTCTTGAGGTTTGTAGTGTTTTTCACAGTTATTTTACATCCACAAACTTTGCTCCGTTTTGTTTTGTGTGGCAGTGAAAGTGAAATTACTCCATAAATCGCTTCTTCTTTTCTGTCCAAGCTGCGGCTGTGACGTCAGCACGTTGTGTTGTTAAACTGCACCAGTGTGACGGGAGCTTAACGTGCTTTCAGAAAGTCAGACATGCGGCAGGTTTATTTTAAAAAGCGGATTACTGGACAAAAACATTCTTTTAGTCCTTCTGTGACATTTTCATTTCATTTGTAATCGTCAACAAAAAAGTCTAATACTTTTAGTCATAGTTTTCGTTTTAAAATATTAGTTTTTATTTAGTTCTCGTCTCATTTTCGTCATGAAAAAATTGACGTCAACGAATATTTTTTGTCATAATTATCGTTAATGAAATTAATACTGATTGGCACCTTATCCTGGGTTTTACTAAGATAGTGTAATGTCCTGCCCTGCGTCTGGTGAAGGAGTAGGGAACTCACCGCAACCCTGATCAAAGTTAAGCGAAAGATGATGGATGGATCGATCGGTGGATGGATAGAAGTTCAGAACTTCATGCTTAAAGGTGGCATCTGTGGTCTAAGGTTTATTGAAGTGGACGTTGGCCCGAAAGGTTGTGGGCTCAATCCCATAAAACCAAAGGACATGGCTGAAGTGCACTTGAGCAAGGCATCTAAGTCCCAACTGTTCCCCGGGTGCTGTGTTTGATGGGTCTCCTCACTGGCTTCTAGTATGTGCGCTTACTAGTGTGCGTATAATAGACATATAATAAAATAACAAATAACATAACTATCAGGTCACATATGTTATGTAAAAAATATTTTTTTGATATAATGTGTTTAATAAAAGCAAAATCTAGAGCATGCTGATGGGGTCATGTATGTCATTTCACTGTAAAAGCAAGACCATAGAGATCTAAATACTAGTGCACCTCCAAATTGTTAGATGATGAAAAAGTAAATTTTTATACATCATGTTCATAATTTAATTCAAAAAGGTAAATATATTTAATTTTATGTTCATTAATGTAAAGTGACAAAATTTTTTTGCTTTAATGTTGATAATGTTTGAATTGTAAATGACAAATTCTCAAAATTTAAATATTTAAAAAAATAATTTGAGATTCTGGATTTCTGATTTTCACGACCTATAAGCTGGACATATGTTTCTTTACATGTAATGAATTCAGATACAGTAGAGCCTCGGTTTTCTTCATTAATCTGTTCTAAAGTGTCTGATGATAACTGAAATAAACGATAACTGAAGCAATATTTCCCATAAGAAATCATATAAATCCAATTAATCTGTTCCAGACACTCCAAAATATGAACAAAAATACATTTTATATAGAATAACTATAGTTTTACATACAGAACACAATGAGAAATAAATACAAAAGACTAATAAAATGGATAAATTAATATTTAACATCACTCTTACAGGTTTACGGTCTGTTTTAGAGAATGCTGGTGTGGTCCAGCCAGCAGCCTTTGTTTTGTGCACCTGTTTTCAAGGTTATTGGCTTATTTTTGTTTTTGGCACCCATTTTCAGGGGAGAGTGCTGTGCGACGTCGCTTTAGTGTGAAGTGTTTTAGTTTGTTATGAGCGTTATCAACTAGAATCAACAAGAACCAAAGCCAGAATGAGCAACAAACGCGTGGGTGGATGCTTTGTTTTTGTGAAATTAGCAGCAAGTTACCTGGACATGCCGACGAAAAGCGGGCAGATAAATGATAACTGGGACAAAATTTCTTTATTCCAAAATTTCTGGAACCGAGGTTCCAATGTACACATATTATATATGAAATAGATTTGAATTCAGTTATGAGCACAAATGAACAAGGGGACACTGTATATGATTCCCTAAAGAATCTTAAAGAATCTTTTTTAATGACTAAGGCTTAAGTCCCACATATCAGATGTTTTAGCTGATTGATTTGTTCCGTCAGTTTGTGTTTGTCAGAGAGCTGATCTTCTGCACATTTGTTGCAGGTTTTTCGGGAGAGTGGAGTGTAATAAGGATTTGTTCAGTGCTTTATCTGTTTATTCTATTTCTGCTGGCAAACAAACAGGTTGGAAAGAGGCAGCTGTCGGGCCTGCACCACTGGAGAGATAGCTGTCTGTTTTGTAGCATGCCTCGCTCAAATTTTGTTCTATTTTTGTCCGGATTTTTTTCTCTTTGAAAAGGAGCAAAGGGAGATGGGAGGCGGTGCATGGCGACATGACGGCCCTCCTCTTTAGGGAAAGTGACACTATGCCTTTAAAGAGTCTTCAGTGTGGGGGAGATAAGGAATTTAGTGGCTTTATCAGAAATGCCACTGTTTAATTTAAAGGGGTGAGGCACTTAGGATCTGGCACCGGCCTTTCAGTCCAGTGATAAATTTGCAAGAAAGTGGAAAAGATTGGAGGCAGCGAGAGCAGATTAGTGGGATACAAATATAGAAGTGACACCGCGGCGGGTATTAGTCAGGTGCTCGTCTGAACAAGTGGCTGACCCTGATAGTCCTCAGAGTGTGTGTGTGTGTGTGTGCTATTGTTTGTGTGTCTGTGTGTGTGTGAGTTTGTGTTAGTGTGTGTGTGTGTGTGTGTATGTGTGTGTGTGTATGCATGCGTGCATGTGTGGTTTTGTGTGCATGTTTATGTTAGTGTATGTGTGTGATTGTGTGTGTTCGCGTGCGTGTGTGTGTGTGGTGGCTTTGTGTGTGTGTTTGTGTGTGTTTGTTAGTGTATGAGTGTGTGTATGTTTGTGTGTGTGTTTGTTAGTGTATAAGTGTGTGTATGTTAGTGTGTGTGTGTGTATGTGTGTGTGTGTGTGTGTTTGTTAGTGTGTGTGTGTTTGTGTGTGTGTGTGTGTGCGTGTGTTTGTGTGTGTGTGCGTGTGCGTGTGCGTGTGTTTGTGTGTGTGTGTGTGTGTGTGTGTGTGTATGCATGCGTGCATGTGTGGTTTTGTGTGCATGTTTATGTTAGAGTGTATGTGTGTGATTGTGTGTGTGCGCGTGTATGTGTGTGTGTGTGTGTGTGTGTGTGTGTGTGTGTGTGTGTGTGCGTGTGTTTGTGTGTGTGTGTGTGTGTGTGTGTGTGTGTGTATGCATGCGTACATGTGTGGTTTTGTGTGCATGTTTATGTTAGAGTGTATGTGTGTGATTGTGTGTGTGCGCGTGTATGTGTGTGTGTGTGTTAGTGTGTGTGCATGTGTGTGTGTGTGTGTGTGTGTGTGTTTGTTAGTGTATGAGTGTGTTTGTTAGTGTATGTGTGTGTGTGGTGGCTTTGTGTGTGTGTTAGTGTATGAGTGTGTGTATGTTTGTGTGTGGTGGTTTTGTGTGTGTGTGTGTATGTGTTTGTTAGTGTATGAGTGTGTGTTTGTTAGTGTGTGTGTGTATGTGTGTGGTGGTTTTGTGTGTGTGTGTATGTGTGTGGTGGTTTTGTGTGTGTGTGTGTGTGTGTG
>BRDA01060117.1:3728-18960 GCA_036984385.1 Crenuchus spilurus
CCATCTGGACATACTGACATACGAAGGTATGTGGAAGTTTAAGTCGATGAAGGAAGTGTGATACTGAAGAACGCGACTTTACTGTAGTGAGGACAATGGTCTATAAATACCTGTGGGGTGTGTGACAGAATTCATAGATTGAGAAGAGGTGGTACAGTGCAATGAATGCCTTGTTCACTCTGTGAAAAATGGCTTACAAAGCAGATGTAACAGGAGTGATGTCATTTCAGCGCAAGAAGTCATAGTGTGAAGGAAGTAGCTGAATTTGAAGGTGTATGGAAGCATACAGTCATACAGGTCTACCAGTATGGTAAAAATATCCCAGTCTACAGCAAATTCTCATCAGAACTGTGGCCAACGGACCACACTGACATACAAGGTTTCACATCATGTGTATCACAACCAATTTCTGAAAGAACAACACAGAGAACTGCAAACCATCAACATGTGGAGAAGAGTGGAGCAAGAGGTCTTCAGCCTTGTGTGCTGTTGGCCACAAGAAAGTATCAGAAATGTGTATAAAGAAGTTCTGAAAAGTTGAAAAAAGGTAATTTATAGAGTTTTCTCTATTACCAAACACAGTACTGGATCATTTTTGACCTTTAAGACAACACAAGAGTTAACTCAGCAAAAGAGATGCAGCACATTGCCTTTAAATTTTAAGTTGGTTTGACTTTTTATGCTTTTGAAGTGTGCATAGTAATGTGAGTGATGCTTAGACACTCCAACTAGTTCATGCAAACTGAAGAATGTTAGTAATGAAGATATTTGTGATGATAATTCAGAAAAAAAGTGCTTGTGCTCAACATGTTGTTGTACTGGAAAACAGGAAATTATGCAAGTCAGGACTCCTCCAGGACCTGAAGTGGGAAGCACTGTGTTATAGAAGAGAGTCAGTTAGTCCGACAAACAAAAGAGGAACTTCTCACATTATGTCAGGTTTGGTTGCAGCACACTTACAATAACCACCTCCTTTCAAACAGTTCCTCTCAGAACAGCTCACACTTTCACTGAGGCCGAGATGAGCCTACCAACTAGGGAGCAGTTTGAGGAGTGGAGTTCAGCACAGGTGGCTAGCTACCTGTCTCAGGTGAGAAACTCTCTAACATGTCTCCAATGTTAATGTTCTAGGTTAAATTATTTACATTTCAAAGTTTATTACATCTTTATTTAGCAATGAAATCAGTACAAAGTGGTCAACAGGCAGCTCTTAGGGAGGAGCAAATGTAGTCGCCAGAGTTTAAAGAAATACTCAAGTATTTTTTTTACTTAATGGCTGTTGTTCCCATCTGGAACATGGACACAGACAAAATGTTCCCACTGATTTGCTAACATGCTTATGATAGTGCTTCACTCACCCATTTAACTTCTGTTATGTTCGTGTCAATAGGTTTTCAGGTCTTTGGATAAATAACATTAAAATAGCAAAACACATTGGGGTTATTGTGTTTTTTTATATAATATGACACATATGGAGTAGATTTGATACATGTTAAATTAGAGCTCTGAATGCTCATCATTACTATCATAGTTTATATTCACTGACTGACAAAATTACAGTAAATACTGCATCAGTCAACAACATATTTACATTTTATATTTGGACAATTTTATGTAAAACACTTCATTTTAGATTACAACTGATGTTTACTTTGTATGCAAAAATACACAAAAATTGTCTAGAAATATTAACATAATGGGACACCTCAGCAGCTGTTATCCCTTATAGTCATACATGAAAAAATGTAAACCTCTAAAAAATTCAATTTTGTACAAATTTTAATTCAGAAAGGTGAACTATCATATATTTTGTTTTTGTTTGTTTTTTTATCAGAATGACTTATAGCTCATGAAAATCAGAAATGATTAGATATTTGATTGTAAGTTTGAGTAAATGACTCTTCAAACAGTATACATCTCTCAAATAGGATACAAAACAGTATAAACAGTATAAATACTGTGTATCTCTCAGAACTGTCACATCACTAATATCAACACTCCTGAAGCAGAGACAACATCAGAAGTGTTACCTGCACTAAAGAGAAAAAGAACTGGACTGTTACTCAGAGCTCCAAAGTCCTCTTTTCAGATGAAAGTCAGTTTTGTGTTTCATTTGTAAATCAGCTCCTAGAGTCTGGAGGAAGAGTGGAGAGACACACAATCCAAGCTGCTGGTGTTGGTTCACTGTGTTTAGTCCAAAGTCAAGACAGCTGTCTACCAAACTTTAAAGCACTTCATGCTGACAAGCTTTATTGAGATTCCTATTTCCTTTTCCAGCTTCTGCCCACAGTGTCAGCACTACTACTGACCATTATATTACTGTGCCAGCTAACTCATTAGCTATAAGCCATACTGATCAACAAAAAATACTTGAAACATGTCACTTGATGTGTAATGAATGTAAATATATGACAGTTCACCTGACTGTACATATGCTAAGTTAGATAAAGATTAGGCTGAATGTTCCTTTAAGAGGAGCCATGCTCAAATGCAAACCAGCAGGTACTTTTTGAGAAAATGTAGTTCAGTCTTGTGGGTGAAAGGTCAGTGAAACAATGCTTGTAACAATGTTTAGACATACAGTGTGTGTGTGCTTAATGTATGAGTGTAACATTGTGCCTGGTTCTCGCAGAACAAGATGCGCGAATGTGCTGTGACAGTACAGAGAATGAAGATTGATGGCCGATGGTTTTTGGTAGGAATCTTAAATATTCTTTACTTTCTCCTCAGTTACTTGCATAGTGATGCTGTGAATTTACTTCATTCTGCTTCAATTCCACAAAAAGTATGTATACTGTATATATGTATATATAGCAGGGGTAGGCAAGACCAGTCCTGGAGTGCCGGTGTCCAGCACAGTTTGGTGATGGCACTGCTCTGACACAACAATTAAACATGCTAATTGCCCGCTGAGTTGAATCAGGTGTGTTTGATCAGGTAGATCACCAAACTGTGCAGGAAACCGGCACTCCAGGACTGGAGTTGCCTACCCCTGATGTATAGTATACAACCTAAGAAATGCTAACATGGCTAACAATGGTGGAAGACATACTCTCACTGGTCACTTCATTAAGCTCCACTTGCCAATATACAGTGCCTTGCGAAAGTATTCACCTCACTTGCCATTTTTCATGTTTTGCTACCTAACAACCTGGAATTAAAATGTATTATTTGAGGTTTTGCATCATTTCATTTACAGAACATGCCTACAACTTTTTTAACATCTGATTTTCTTTTTATTGTGAAGCAAACAACAAATTAACATTAAACTTCAGTGTGCATGACAATTCACTCCCCTAAAGTCAGCACTTTGTAGAGCCACCTTTTTTTCTGCAGTTACAGCTGGAAGTTACTTTGGATATGTTTCTATGAACTTGCCACATCTTGCCACTGGAATTTTTGCTCATTTTTCCAGGGGCAAAACTGCTCTAGCTTTTTTAAGTTAGATGGTTTCTGCTACTGAACAGCAACCTACAAGTCTGACCACAGATTCTCAGTTGGATTAAGGTCTGGGCTTTGACTAGGCTATTCCAATACATTTACATGTTTCCCCTTAAACCACTCGTGTTGCTTTAGCAGTATGCTTTGGGTCATTGTCCTGTTGGATGGTGAACCCTTATTCTAGTCTCAAATCAGATTGAAACTAAATGTTTTACTCCCTGTATTTAGCACCATCAGTCTTCCCCAGTACTCAGACAAGTTTCCCAGACCCTGCTGCAGACAACATCCCCACAGCATAATGCTGCCACTACCATGTTTCACTGTGGGGATGGTGTTCTTAGGGTGATGAGATGCATTGGCATCTGAACTGGGGGGGGTAATATTAAAGAGGTTTAATGTGAAAGTGCATTTTGGCAGCTTCGCAATTCATGCACTGTGTTTGTTGTTAGCAACCGGCTCTGTTTGTTAGGTGGTCAGGGCCTTTCACTGTATTAAGGCTTGTGTTGAGATGCCTGTTCAGAAATAGTGCAGCATTCCTTCATTTCCCTCATTGGACGGCGAGTAGTTCAAGTACTACATCCCAGTTCCCCACACCCCCTGGGCCCTCGGGAAGAAAATCTTTAAGTGCAACACCCCCACATGTCTGTAACGGAAACAAACAGAAACAAACACCATCACGCGCACCACCCACTATTCCGTGGGGCTGAAGCCCTGAGTATCAAAACTGACTACACACGCCCCTGCACTACAGAATTTAAACTGGGTCCAAACTCTCCTTCAGGGCTTGATATTGACGTGCTCTGCATGCATTTGCGTAGCCTCATTCCAGTAACATTCCCAGGTTCTGTATCTTTCTCTTTTTTTCCTCTTCAGTTTGTCTCAGTTACAGCCTGTTAGCCATAGTGGTTTTTCTCTTAATTCATGCCTGTTTACCTATGTGGCATTTCCCTGAGTGCTTGCCTGTTAACCCATGTTATACTCATTATCTAACCTGTGTGCATCTTCCTTATTCTGACTATGTGACAATTTTGGTCTCATCTGCCCAGAGCTCCATCCTCCATACATTTCGGGGTCTCCCACATGCCTTTTTTATAAGCTGTTTTTATAACCCAACCCTGACTTGCACTTCTCAACAACTGTCCCTGACTTGTTTGTAGATCTCCTTGGTCTTCTTGATATTGTTTGGTTAGTGGTGCCACTTGCTTAATGGTGTTGCAGCCTCTGGGCCCTTTCAGAAAAGGTGTGTATGTACTGACAGATCATGTGACAAAGGGGGTGAATACATATGTATATGCCAATTTTCAGTTTTTTTATTTCCAGTTATATTAAATATTTTTAGCTCAGTGGTGCTAAAATGGACAATGAGTGTAGATACAAGGTATGTGTACATAATGAAGTGGCCAGTGATTGTCTGTATTAATTTTAATTCATTGTAATTTCATGCAAAATACCCAGATATTATGGCTAATCCATTATAAATTCTGCTATAGTTATGCTAGGAGACAGCACATTGAACTGTTTCATCCATAAGGAATTGACTGGACTGTTCATTTGACATTTTTTGTACATTTTTGAAGAAAAATTCAATTTCCCACCACTAAATGTCCCATAAGGGGTGTAGTCACATTTTAGAAAAATGGCTGTACCTTGCTCTTGCTCCCTTTAGATTAATAACACAGGACACATACGCTTTGTGGGCTATGTATAAGAACAGTACTTTTGAATGAATGGAATGGACAGAATTGGTTCATGGGGAAACGGATGTGTTTTGCTAATGTATGTGTATATGTACACAATATGTCCAATAGTTTGTGGACATCCGTTCTAATGAGTACATAGAGCTACTTTAAGCTGACACAGATGTACAACGGCACACACACAGCTTGTCTAGACCCAGTAGAGAAATTATCCTAATGGAATAGGACTAAATACAAACCTACTGGCATCATGTCTAGTGCCAGGTGTGGACTAGAGGGGTATAAAGCAGCTCAATGCTGTGGAGCAGTGGAACTGTGTTCTCAGTCCTTTTGGGATGAGTTGGGGATGAGGTGGTGGTGAACACACTCTTGTGTCTGAATGTAATCACATCCTCACAGCATTGCTCCAAAGTCTAGTAGAAAGCCTTCCCTGGAGAGTACAGACAGTTACTCCAACAAAAGCAGAATAAACTCTTTTTAATAGCCTTTCAGAAGCCTTTCATACAGTGTACCTCTTCAGCTCCTTTTATGTTCAAAAATATTATTCAGAACATATGAGCAAATAAAACAGAATAAAGATATTTCCTTGATGGGGAAATGTGCAAAGGGTGTGTTAGACAGTGATGTCACTGATTCATCCTGTCATATGACATGCATATTTTGCAAGAAAATGAGAAATATATATGATTCACTCAAACACATTCTGGTCAGTCACTCAAATCAAGCTGAGAAAGCATTTAAAGATGCTTGTAACTGCACAGTATATTTTTAATTTAAACTAACTTTAAAATAAATATTTACTTAATTCAACTTAATGTGATCATTAAGCATGTGATCTCTGGTGGTTGGAGATCTGGTCTGTGACCGGAAGGTTGCTGGTTCAATCCCTGGGCAGGTCATGACTGAAGTGCCCTTGAGCTAGGCACCTAACCCTCATCTGTAAGTTGTTCTGGATAAGAACATCTGCTAAATGCCTCAAATGTAAATTTCACACATCATGACTGCAAAAGCCATTCTGGTCACTTTATTCTTTGTCATTCAAATGAAGCTGGCAATGCAGATCAATACATACAGTGAGACTGAAAGTGTTAAAGCCAGTGAGAGTCTCTTATGTCCTGTTAGTATCTTAGTTTTGGCCAACTCTGCTAACCAACAGTTAGGTTTATATCTCAGTTTCTAATAGCCATGAATAAGATCAAATGGAAGCACAAGTGAGACTTTGGCTTCTCCAGCTGCACAAAAATGTATCCTGAGAAATCCTGAGATGGCCATCAAAGAGCAAAAGTAAAAAAAAATCACTGCTGATGGAAGCTTAGCTTGCAAGAAAGACCCATCATTTCAACAAATAGTTTTATTTGTACTTCTCATAAAGCACATCAGTCTGAAGTGCACTTCCTGAAAAAAAATTCAGTGATTGTGCAGCTTAGGCCGTTCCCAGGCAGTTGTTAGGCTACTGCTATATTGTTGCTAAGTGGTTGCTATGGGGTTACTCAGTGGTTGCTATACTGCTTCTATGTGGTTGCTATGTGGTTACTATGATGATGCAAAGTGGTTGCTAGGTTGATTGGGATGCAATTTCATCTGTCCACTGTGTTTTATCAAGTCCAGTGTCAACACAGCAATCCATCAGGAGATTTTAGAGCACTTCATGCTTCCATCTGCTGACAAGCTTTATGGAGATGCCCATTTTTTTTCCAGCATCTGCCCACAGTGTCAACACTTCTACTGACCATCATATTACTGTGACTGATTGGCCAGCTCATGAGCTATAAGTCATACACAGTAAATCTACCAGTGTTAAATCAACACTATTAGAGTTAAATTAACACTGAGGGTGTCAAAATGTAACACTCCCAGTGTTAATTTAACACTGGCAGATTTACTGTGTACTGATCAACTTTAAAACAAAACAATACTTGAAATATGTCACTTTATGTGTAATGAATGTAAAATAACTGGCACATTACCTTTTTGAATTAAATAGTGGACAAATATGAACTTATTCAAATATACATTGTTCTTTTGTATGTGTGCATGTGCATGTGCATGTGTTCACCCAGTGAAGGAGTAGGAGACTCACCACAACCCTGATCAGGATTAAGCAGAAGATAATGGATGGATGTATGGATGAAAGGATGAACTTATTTATTATATCCTATTTCTAATTACAGAATACAATTAGCTTCACAACAGTTACAGTAGGTGATTGTCTCCACATACAGTAATTCTAATGTAACTGGAAAGGCAACAGTGGAAATAAGTTATTAAATACTACCCCTCTAAAAATGCTGCTGGCATACTTCATGTTCCCCTTGTAGCTTCCAGGCTGATTTAAGCTTACGTGTTTTATTTCCAGAGCAGATTAACTCTCACACTTCACATACTGCAGTTTATATTGATGTAGTTGCTGCAGTTTTGTATTGCTATGAGTATGATGTAAGAACATGTAAGCAGAGGCTTCGGGCAAACACTGAAATCTATTATTCTTGTATGCGTTTATGTGCAATAAATGTGTGTTTGTGAACTTTTCAGGGCTGTTTAAAGCACAACACTCCAAATTATCTTTCAGTCACCGTAGCTTTAGTTTCATCATCCAGGGCCAGCATGAGCTGTTTGAAGTAAATCAGTCAGAGCAGTGAAAGTTTAAACAGCTTTGCTCTGATATGTGAATGGGTAAATCTTGTATAATATATAAGCACATGTGCACCAAACAGATCAACCCAGCATCGATTCGCAGTGCTGATTTGGGCCTAGCTGCACTCCCTGAATTACTGAATTCTTTATTAGATATGTGCTTCTCACACATATCTATAGAAAATCCATAAAGACGTGTGTTTGTACGGGTCACGTTGTGGACACGGCGTTCTCCTGGTTCTGACCGTCTTTGAGATAAATACAGAGTAGGGTCAAAAGTTCTTCACAGGCAACTCAGCAGTATGTCTCAGGCATGAGAAGCATGAGAAGCTCTACACCAGTCATCTCTGCACTGTACATAATGTCACACTGAGTGGGAGTTAAGGGCACGCAATGAATGAGTTTGCATATTCAAGTGCCATTTATGCATTTAACCATCTGCTCCAATTCTGGGGTGCCTGGCAATTGAGTCAGTAGATTAAAATAACATTGCCTGGGACTAGGTGAGTGCAGGCGGAGAGTAAATCCTCACTGAGTAGCTCATTTGGACTTGAGCCATTAATGAACGCTGAATGAAACATGAGACATCCTTACGGAACTGCGCAGCGTAGCTGAATTATTCTCAGATCATGATGTTCTGCCAAACATATGGTGCTGAGGTGAAGTTAGACAACGTCAGCTGTACATACAGGATCTGTGGTGAAAAAGACAGGCAGTGGCTCTTAGTTATGTAGTCAGCAGTACAGTCAGCTTCACTAGAAAAAGAGATATTAGTCTATAAATAAGCTCAGTAGACACTATGAAACCCTGAAATAAGATACATTAGTCAATAAACAACCCAAATAAACACTATTAAACACCAGAATAAGAGATATTAGTCAATAAACAACTCAAATGAACACTATTAAACACCAGAATAAGAGATATTAGTCCACAAACAACCCAAATAAATACTATTAAACACTTTATTAGTCCATGAATAACCCAAATAAACACTATTAAACACTAGAATAAGATATATTAGTCCATAAACAACCCAAATAAACACTATTAAACACTATATTAGTCCATGAATAACCCAAATAAAAACTATTAAACACTAGAATAAGATATATTAGTCCATAAACAACCCAAATAAACACTATTAATAAACACTAGAATACGAGATATTAGTCCATAAACAACCCAAATAAACACTATTAAACATTAGAATATGAGATATTAGTCCATAAATAACCCAATAAACACTATTAAACACTAGAATAAGAGATATTAGTCAATAAACAACCCAAATAAACACTATTAAACACCAGAATAAGAGATATTAGTCAATAAACAACTCAAATGAACACTATTAAACACCAGAATAAGAGATATTAGTCCATAAACAACCCAAATAAACACTATTAAACACTAGAATGAGATATTAGTCCATAAACAACCCAAAAAACACTATTAAACACTAGAATAAGAGATATTAGTCCATAAACAACCCAAATAAACACTATTAAACACCAGAATAAGCAATATTAGTCCATTAACAACCCAAGAAACAATATTAAACACTAGAATATGAGATATTAGTTCATAAACAACCCAAATAAACACTATTAATCACTAGAATAAGAGATATTAGTTCATTAATCAATAGAAGAGATTATTCCATAAACCCCAATAAGCACTATTAATCCCTACATTATGAGATCTGTATGAATCAGCTCTGATGATAATGTCCCTTGATGCCTTATATATACTATAAATATGTACTAAATGTCTGCTGAAGAGTAAACAGCTGTACTGAAGTCTAGAAACTCAATGTCAGTAACTTGGAGACACCAAAACTGAACTTAAAAGTGGTGACACTGACCTACCTCACCTTCTACTATAAAACACTGAAAATCTGGAGCAGCAGAGTTTGTGGAGTTTATCAGAGTCGCCAATCCGAGAGAAAAAATAAATTTCTTCTAGACTAAAGTGTGTATTGTCATAGAAAATGTTACATTTAATGGGGTGCTGACCCCAAACTATGATGCTTGATATGACCAATTGACCAATTTTACTCTAACATAACTTACCGTCTGCTACCCTGCTGTAAACATGGTTTGTTACATATCATTACTGTCACACTGGTGCTGAATGTGGTCAATTTCTCTCAGTTCCCCACAAATCAACGGCCTGTGGAGTTACAGTACACATCACACACACTAAGTAGCTGAGTCCTGTAAAGTACAGGTCCTCTACATCTGCACTGTACAAATTAAACATCCCTGTATGTCACTACATAAGCTACAGTGGAAGCTGAGCAGAACAAATCCTGCAGGGAGCTGAATTGCTGTTTGTTTGCCCCAAAGATCAGTCCAAAAACAACAAACTGCTTGCCAAATACACATCACTGGCTGTTTCAGTCTTTTCTCTAAGCTAGGGATGGGAAATTTGCACTTGATGTACTTTTTGACTCAATACCATGTAAAACAAAGTTTAATATCTCTACATATAAATACTGTTAAATGTATTACCCTGCATATCTCATAACTACAATGTGAACATCAAAACAGGTTATTTACAAGTCATTGCATGTCGCTCAGTGGAGGAAAATGACTGTAAATGAATTCACAGATTGTCAAACTGTGATTTATCAATTCCCAAAACTGTGGGCCGAGTGAAAACTATTTTTATCATACTTGTGAATAAAATGATGTAAACTAGATATGTGAGTCATTAATGCCAAAAAAATAGATTTCTGAAGAATTTTACTATATCTGATATAGTATTAGTGGGAACATTTAACAAATATGATTTTTTTCAGTGCTTTTTCAGCAGTTTTTCTGAATGTTTTACAATTAGATCAATGCACGACACATTGTACCATTCATTTTCATGCATATTTATATAGATATATAACATGTTAAGGTTAGCACCGATGTGGAGTGGTGGTAGCAGATGGAAATAAAAGCTCCATCAGAATAAAATAGATAGTTTTTTTTATGAATAAATAAATGGACCAATATTAAGAATACTGGTTAAAGGCAAGCCTTAGTGTCAATATTTTTAAGTGAAGTTGATACATAATGAGCAGTAAAGGTGGTACAATAACAGATAATGGTGAGTGGGTCCTCTTAACATCTTTACTGGAATCCTTATACTGCAAATTGCACAATTTTAGTCCAGTGACCCGTGGGTAGCTGTGCTAACTTAATATATCTGTAATATACTTTAACTATTAGCCAACCTTAGAGCATCAACTTGAGGCGATGCAATAGTGAGTAAACAAGCAAATGACATTTATTTATTTATTGAAGGTTATTAACAGGGGAGCCTGTTCATTTCTTGCACCACAGCACTCCAACTCCAACTCCAGCTGTTTTTCTCATCCATCTGCAGGCCGAGTGAAAAGAGTCTGAGAGTTCTGAGTGAAGGTAGGTCAAAGTCAGTGCTTTCGGTCAATCCTCCACTCAAATCTCTCAGACTAGCTCCTGACAGTGTTGGTGTAGTCTGCTGGAGCAGCCTGCATGCTCAGTGTGAATCAGAGGGTCTTCCATTGGCCTGCTTATGGGGCTTATGCTCCTATTTAATATGCAGGTGGGGCTTCAAGGCCACTGGGGTGGCTTGTGTCTCGCTCCAGCTCCTGGAGAAACTCCACATAAATAATTCACTGCAGCGTGCACAATCCACGAAGGAGCTGGGCAAAAATATTTGATATTTTATTCCGTGTCAAAAGGCTAAGCTTGATTTTTAGTCAGGTGTGGAAGATTTTCCTGCTCTCTGCCTGAGTGAGGGAGGGGGGGGTGGGGGGACGAGGGAGAACACAAACATGCTGCACCGGCACGTTCTGCTCCCAGCCAAAGTAATTCAACAACACCTGAGTTTTCACAAACACACCATCAAAATAACACCTGTCTGTGACTGTACCAGCTCGTGTTCACATCGAGTTGTTTGGCTGATTTCCCAGAATGCATCGCTGGCTGTTTGGGGACTTCTTTTGCTGGGTTATCCGTACTGAAAAGAAAGTTCAAACAATCTAGTCTTAGGCTTTTTTTCTCCCCAGTCCAAGATCTGCTGTCCCTTCCCATATATTATGCAGGTTGTGCACAGTCCCCAACACTACCAGCCTCATCTTCACTTTCTCATGCATGTGTGTGGATATGATTAATCCATCTGGAAGAAGTGCCTCAGTAACAAAAACTACACATTTGAGAGACTCCTCAAAAAACGGAAACACTGTTCTCTTCCAGTCGCTTTAGAAGAAGAAGGCAAGGATGATGTTTTATTTGAGAGAACAGAGAAGCCCACAAGTGGAAGTTTGAAAGATCTCCTTTAGACAATCATGCTGAAAATATCAGCCAGAGCTCATTAACAGCAGTGTTATTGTTTTTCTCTGCGAGAGGTACTTTTAGCTTATATGTTCAGATTTGAAGTCCTTACATTATACATTCATGGAAACATCACTGCCCATAAGCGTCTATCTGTATAAGTTGGTCAAGCTCCCTGGAAAAAAATGAGTCACCTTATGCATTTAAGGTGGTAGAACTTCAGGCTCCTGCAGATAACTCTGCACAAGAATACCTGTGGTGTGTGTGAGGGGATTCATAGATTAAGAACAGGTGGTACAGTTCAGTGAATGTCTCGTTCATTGTGTGGAAAATGGCTCACAAAGCAGATGTTAATGATTGGTTAAAGGAGTGAAGTCATTTGGGTGCCAAAGGTCAGAGTGTGAAGGAAGTAGCTGAATTTGCAGGTGTATGGAAGTGTACAGTCATATGAGTCTACCAACAGTGTTAACAATTTCAGTCTACAGGAAATTCTGCTCAAACATGTGAATGACAATCTCTTCACTTTCAGACAAGAATTACTTCTAGAAGTCAACGCAGGTCTTTCACAACCAAATTCTGACAAATGAAGTAGAGTGGAGCAAGAGGTCTTCAGCCTTGTGTGCTGTCGGCCACAATTCTGAAGAGAAGTTCCTTTAGACTGAGATTTTTACCACTGCTGGTATACCCATATGACACTTCTCAAGATTTCTTATTTTGAACACTTAATTTGAAGACAGTTATGCTGGAACAGCTGAAGGTAAAAGAAAAAAAACCACAATAAAGATGGATGGATACAGTCAGAGGAATGATGTACCAATCAATCAATCAATCAATCAAAATTTATTCACCACCTTTGACAACTGGCATTGTCACAAATCAGCTTTACCTAATTTGTATTAGAAACAGATCATTAGAATTTTAAAAAATAAAATAAAATAAAAAATGCGAGCAAGCTGAAGGCAGCAGTGGCAAGGGAAAAGTTCCTTGAGGCTGGAGGAAGAAACCTTGGGAGGAACCAAGAATCGCAAAGGGAATCAATCTTCCTCTGATCAGACTACTGAGAGGAATATACAGTATCATCAGTAGCATAACATGTAAACACAAAACAGAAGACAGGATGTTCTGGAAAAACACCATCAATATGGTCACCAGGAGCTGGAACTGACTTGAAGGCACTTAAAAATAACAATTATAAAGAGATTATTAAATATTGTTATTTGGACGTTTAGTCTGGAAAAAATTTGCGTTGTTCTTTTGGCTCTTTACTGCCCTGACTAGCTGACAACTAACCACTGGCTTGACTAGTGGATTCATTAGTCATCTAGTCTCAGTCTGTTATCAGTTCTAGTCTCTGTGTCTGTTGTAAACAAAAACACAAACCTCATATGAGGAGCTGACCATTAACGTGCACAGATTTTCACAGTAAAGCTATTTACTGTTCATTTTTACAGTAGAGTCACTTTACACTTCACTTTCTAGAGTCACTTTCTTAGTTACTTCTCCAGTTTGTTGCTGTGGATTTGATTGTGACCACCACTTTTTAAACTGATACATTGTTGCTGCAAAAGAAAGCACGGGATCCGCAACCAACTGAGTTGATGAGCACTGCATTAGTGGTGATGGGGAGAGAGCAGCATCCACCCACCTATGGCGGGCACTCTCTGGGCTCCGGATGCTGATGGCAAAGCAGAATGACCAGAGACTTGAACTCACATTCCTCTGGTCATAGTGTCAGTGCCATAGCTCACCCAGAGACCTGAACTGGGTCAGAACTGGGCTGTTACTCATTTACTATCAGGATGTTCACTTTTGTAGCTGAAGTCCAACACTTACTTTCTTTTGAAAGTATTAAACTGACTTTCCCACAAGGTCTCTGGTCTCTGTAGCTTTGAAGGCGTGTAGCATCTCATTAAGTAAATTAGTACTTACCATCATCTGGATTGTATTTGTGAATGGCTTTTTGCTTTTTCCAAGAAACAGTGTCAATGTTTCTTTTACATTTAAGACACTCCACCCTCATCCAGCTGATTACTTGCTCTGCAGTTGCATTGTCACAAACTGATGTTTGATTAGTGTTCTCCTGTGAGAACTGTTCTGAGTGATGATGTTTCCCATTTGAAAGAACTTGATTATACAATTTATTAGGTTTTAATTAAGGTTTTATGACATAAAGCACTATTACAAGCCCACTACAGCCCAATGCATCCTGAATATACACCTGCGGACCACCAGAGAGAGTTTCATGGCCCACTTGTGGTCCTGGACCCTCTATACAGTCCAGCACAGTCTTCCCAGCGCAGCCACATCTACTAAACCTGGCAGTTATCAGATGAACTGAGTGTGGTGGGTTGTGCAGGGAAACTGCTGGACTCCAGCCCTCTGGGACCAAATCTGAAGGTCCCTGCCCTAGTAGCTACCAATTACCATGACTATCCATGCCTTACTACTGAGTCCATTCGCTTTGAATCACTGTTAGCAACATTAGCTTTTGTGCAAGTCTCATAAAAAATATCTTACCTAGAAAGAAAACATCCAGAGAAGACTCTGGTTAAAGGAACAAGAACATCATTTGGCCTTACCCCAAGGACAATGTGATGAAACTGTGTGTAACACTGAATTATGCACAGAAATCTGCATATTCTTCATCATAACTGCACAGATGAGGACACTGAGATCTAATTAGTCATAAATTGAATTCCAGCTGCAAAATGACACACCTGATCCAATCAGCAGCATCTGAACATTACAGTCAGGTGTTTTTCATTAGGCCAGCACACTACCCCTGCCATCAGTCATAATATGGCTAGGATGAAGACAGACAGACAGTATGAAAGTAAAAAAACTAATAATAAAGTAAACAGTTATGTGCAGTTAACCTTTCTAATAATAATAGAGTGAGGCCAGTAGAGTGCCTGGGGCAGGTACACCGCTGCCATCAATCATAATGCAGTTAATGATAAATGGCAGATAGTGTGACATGCCTCTTGTGGGAGATACATGAGCATAATGACCAGGTGCTTAGCTTAGCCATAGACAACACAAAGACCAGCAACACAAAAGTGATTTATTTACATGTTGTGCAAGCAAACACAGTACCCAAGTACCATAAATATAAATAAAGTCAAAAGCTAGTTCAGACATCTCTGATTC
>BRDA01060118.1:8745-26290 GCA_036984385.1 Crenuchus spilurus
AAGAAAAACCTCTCGGAGAACACTGAACCACAATGGTGTGCATGGCAGGGTTGTAAGGAGAAAGTCACTGCTCTCCAAAAAGAACTGCAGAACTCGTCTGCAGTTTGCTAAAGATCACATGGACAAACTAGAAGGCTATAAACAGAAGTTTTGTGGATGGATGAGACCAAAAGAGACTTTTAGTTTAAATGAAAAGTCTTATGCTTGGAGAAAGGAAAACACTGCATTCCAGCATAAGAACCTTATCCCATCTGTGAAACATGGTGGTGGTAGTATCAGGTTTGGGCCTGTTTTTTCTGCATGTAGGCCAGGGCATTATTGATGGAACAATGAATTGTGAATTATATCACAGAATTCTAAAGAAAATGTCAGAACATCTGTCTGAACTGAATGTCAAAACAAAGGTCCTAAGCACACGTCTTTCTACTAACGAATGGTTAAAGAAGAATAAAGTTAAATAAATAAATAAATGGCCAAGTCTAATACTGTATCTCGCTTGTTGGATTTGGTTCTATTTTTAGGACTAGGGTGACAATCTGATTTTTTAGCAAAGTGTATGTAGCCTGTGGACTGTTTCATGAATTTGGAACATTTCTTTAAGATTTGTGCTCAGACCAAATGTAAAATCTCCAACATGGACACTGAAGGTTTAAGACAGTGGTCACAAGCCCTCCTGCTGGAGATCCACTTTCCTGTAGGTGTCGCCTATAACACTCCTGGAGGCAGTAAAGAGAGGGATCAGGTGGGACCAGTACGTCGTCAGGAGCAGGGCTGGTGACCACTTGTGAGTGATGTGGCACTGCTGTAAGTTCAGGAAAAGTGGACGTGAGTACAAACCAATGACGTTTATTTTGCAGTCACAATGCTTACACTATATGTAGCAGACATCCAAACAATTCAACCAGCTACCTTTTATCACTCAAAGGACTCAACACACAGTCGCCAAACAGACACATTCACATCAGGGAAACCAGGGAAAAGGAAAGAAAAGGAACTTAAATGAACATCCATGAGTCTTGGACATGGTTAAAGAGATGAGCTAGTTTCTTCACAAACAGTTAGCAGCAACATCTGTTGAGAGTAGCACAAGTTGCTAAAAGTTTTTCCTTTCTGTTTCTGCTTTTAAATCTACCATATTTCTGCTTTATTTCATTGTTATTAAAAAAATAACAAAAACTGGAATTCTTCAGAGGGAAAGTCAGGTGATTTTGAGGGGGTGGGGAGGGGTGGGGGACAGATAAAGCTAGAGGCAACCGGCGGGTGTGATGGGCTCTGCTGTGATGATGCGAGTACCAGGTTGTTTTTTATTCTTTATTTCTTTAAAAGTACACGGCTACGTCCTATAGGCTTCGCTACCAAACAACGTCAGCTCGACGACAAAGCCACGATTAACTGGAAGCCTGTGAAGATTTAGAAGAAGAAGAAAAAAAAACGTCAGGGCAAACAAAGTTGACGAGTCCAGCGACTTCACTACAACCATGAGTCAGTTTATCTAAATCACATTCCACAAAAATGACATGATCGGACCTTCGGAGGGTAAAAGGGTAGAAGACTGAAGTCCAGTTACGTTTTTGGAATGAAATCGTACACGCGAGGTGCTGCACAAACCTCCTGCTCTGATGGAAAGTCTGTGGTTTACATGAAGGGAGACCAGCTGTGGTCCTGATGGGTTGTGGCAGCTTGTTCAACCCTCCTGTTGGTTATATTAAGTAAGTGTGATACAAATTGAGCAGAATGATGGACCTGAGCTGGGCTGCCTTGTGTTAAAGCGATGATGATGTTAATATCAAAAATTTACCCAGTTTCCCCTCTTAAACTGACACTGTAACCAGCCACGATGTCTGCTGGTTCTTTAGTTTTACACTGAAGCTACAAATCTGATACTTTGTCCATTTCAGCTCCACAGATCAGACAGGAGCTCTGTGTAGTTCTACTGTTACAGCCTGTAGTTCATCTGTCTCTCTGTTTACTTTATTCACTCTGTTCTTCAGTGATCAGGACCCACAGAGCAGGAGGGTCATTCTCAGTGACACTGATGTGGTGGTGGTGTGTTAGTGTGTGTTAGAGCTGCTGATGTTTTTAAACACCTCAGTGTCACTACTGGAGTGAAAATAGTGACCAACCAGTCAACAGTGTCACCAGTGAAGGACTAGAGGACCAACACACACTGTGCTGAGCTGCTGTCTCTGACTTTACATCTACAAGACCAACAAGGTAGGTGTGTCTAATAGAGTGAACAGTGAGTGACACAGTGTTTAACATCTCCAGCAGCTCACACACTAACACACCACCACCACGTCAGTGTCACTGAGAATGATCCTCCTGCTCTGTGGGTCCTGATCACTGAATAATAAAGTGTACAGAGAGACAGAGGAAGTACAGTCTGTAATTGTGTACCTGTGTGCTGAGTGAACACTGAGGTATGTGAGAGTGTACTTGTTACAACATTAGTGATAAAATGCTGGTGTAACACTACAGAAGCACAAACAGGTCTTGGCTGATCTGAGAGGAACGTTTGACACCTGACTGTTTTAAAGCTGAGACTGTGTCCACACAGGTGTGCTGGTACACACGTTGCACAAGCTCCGCCCCACACTGTCTCCTATTGGCTGACGAAAGCTCAGCTCTGGAAATTGAATGAATAATTTAAGCATAATTGTCAATGTATCGTCCAATCCCGTGTAAACAGAGTCAAAGCATCAGCGACGGAATCAGGAACAAAAAAAAAGAGGCATGGGTTCAGGGAGGGTTGCAGTTTGAACTCATCTCCACACCACAGGGTCACTGAGCGCCCCCTTCTGACCACGAGCAGGCATTACTGTACGTGAAATCGATGTATTTACAGAATCCGCCCCGCTATGCTAACGCAGGTTCAGTTTTGAGGAAAATGTACAACGTGTATTTTCGGGTAAATCCTCCAACGCCCTCCCTGTGAACCGCACCCCACCACACCTCTACCTCCACCCACCACCACCACCATCATCATCATCATCATCATCATCAATCACTCCATAAACACGCCCAGCCTGATTAGAACAACTCTCCTCACGCAGACAACCCACACTTCAGCACAGCTGCACTAACTAGACTTGTAAAAAGAGTTTTTTGTTTGTTTTCAATCACACTTTGTTTTTTTGTCTTTTTTTCTTAAACTGTAATCATTATAAACATTGTTGAAAATGTTATGAAAAAAATGTACACTTCTCTTGTTTGTGTGTTTCTATACAAGGCAGGCAGAAGCAGAGCACTACATAATCCAGCCCCACACACACACACACACACACACACACACACTCTTCCATATCCCTTATTTAGCTGGAAATACACAACCCAATCACATGCTGGTGCCAACCCACGTCTTTCTATCCATACACACACACACACACACACACACACACACACACACACACACACACACCCAAACCCAGCTCTACTCCTACACACCCCACACACACTGATCCACACCATTCGCCTGACCTCTCTCTCTCTCTCTCTCAGACTTCTGAGAGTCCAAGCTGAAAGACTGCAGCCAGGAGACCCTAGAAACTGGCTTTAAAATATGTATATATTTATATGTGTATATATATATAAAAAGGGAGGAGGACAAGGTTGGGGGGGGAGTGTGTGAGGGAGCTTTAGGGGGAAGGGGTTCAGGGTGTGCAGGCTTGCGTAGCGGTGGTCCCCTGGCGTCCGGGCCGGTGGGGCCATGCCTGGTTCTCTGTGGTGGAATGTCAGCTCATCATGTCGTTGCTGTTTACGCCGTACGTGGAATTCTTCATGGAGTCGTTCACTTCTCTCCTAAATACTGAAAGGTTCTGTGTAAACCTGCAGATGCAGATTGAGAGTGAGGATCAGTTTAAAGGCTCCGTATCTTAACTTACTCTTACGTTTCACTTCTTCCCCTGATGTTTGTACGGCCTCAGGCTGCATTCACATCACACGTCTCATTACTCAAGTCTGACTTCTGGCTCAGATCAGATTTGGCCTTCTTGATGGTTCATGGTCATAAAGGTAAGTGAGCTGTGTGTCTGTAATGTGAAACAGCACACATCCGCACTAATACTAGTACACATCACCTTCATAACCACCAACATCTCATTTTTGTACAAGGGTTGCCAGGTCTGCAAAAACGCAACCGCTGATAAAAGTCCAGAGGAGGCTGGATGCAGGTTCTTACACTACATAGAAAAGAAAATGAATGACAAGGAAGATTTACTGTTAAAAGCTTTAGTTTTATATTTCGGGAATTGAGGGGATCTGGCAACCATGGCACATTAGGCAAAAAATCTGATCAGCCTGGTAATGTGAATATAGGCTTTATCTCAGAGTTGTATTGTTATTATTAGCTTCCCCTTTAAAGAGGATGTAGTAGATTTTACACACAGACTGAATGGAGGGTCATGTATGTAGTGTGTATGTACTGATAGTACACTTTACTTATAATAAAAGCAAAGGAAATGCACACAGTCATATCACAACATTTTAACCACCTCTGGTTTTGGGGACGTCACAGATGTCATGTGACTGTTTACTGCATGTATAAATAAGTGATCACAGCAGTCAGTTGTATCAGAGTGTAAAAGCATCATCAGAGTAAAGGACGTGATGTGACTGATGTATAAAAGGACATGATAACAGAGCACCAGGTGAAACATGGTGGAGGCAGTATCTCAGACACCACTTACTGTGTGGATGTTCTAGAGCTGCTGTAGTGAAGCTGTACTGAGAACAGACTTCTGTACACTGAGTGTCTCCTAACAGTATAACAGTGGTGCCTCACAGGACAGTGATGCCAGAGGAGAATGATGACCCGGGCGAGTGGTACAGAGCAACAGTTAATGCCACAACATCTGGTTACTGCCATTATTAGGTAGGTTGTCATAATATTCTGATGTGACTGTGTACTTTTCCATTATACATGCTGTTTATTATTAAGACACCTTATCAAAGATACAGTCATTTCCTGTCTCACACTGTATGTAGTTGATCAGGTATGTTTGGTATCTGCGGCTCTCGGAGCAGTAAAAGCAGCCTCCTCGTCTTCTCTTTATACATTTCCAGTAACTTAACGTCATGAGTGAACGTCATGGTGTTCATGGGCTTGAACAGGGATTAAAAACAAGAGAAATCATACCTGTCTCTGTTTTTAGTGAGCAAGTTTCGCTCTATACCCTCCATTAGATTTTCAAAGCATAAATGCATGGCCTGCTGTTTCTCTGGAGGCTGGCTGTTCACAATGCTGTTCCTTAAATCTGCAAAATACTGAGGAGCACAAACACAACACTGATTAACAGGCATAATGAGCTGTTTGACCATATTTCTCCACTAATCTCAGACGTCGTCCATCTAATAAGACACGTTTACAGTCAAAATTCTGCTTCTTCACTTCAGACCTGGAGCTGTGAGTTACTAACAATCACTAACAGTCAGGAGTCACCCAAACAGATCACTTATTTCAGTAAAAGTATCAGCAGAACGTCTCCGAGAGCTGACGCAGATGTTAGTGAAGGTGTGACAGACTAGTGGGTGTGGTTTAGGACACAGTCAGACTTACTGTGAACTATAAAGATGAATAAAAGCTCAGATACTTCAGACAGCAGCAGAGCTACTAGAAGACTGATCTTACATCAGATTCCTCATCAGCACTAAAACTGACTCTAGATCAGCACTTCCTGTTCCAAGATGGCCGACACAGCATTCTGCTACACAAGTTTTTGTCATTGTTTAGAGTTCACAGTAAGTCTGACTGTGTCCTAAACCACATCCACTAGTCTGTGACACCTTCACTAACATCTGCATGAATGTTCAGGGAAGTTTTGATGATATTTTACAGCAGCAACTTGCCTTTTTATATGACTATTGAGCTGTAATGACTTAACATTAGCTTGACAGATTCACTTCTAAAGAAGCAAAATGTGGACTCCAGATATATTGTCTGATTGACATCTGAGGAAAGTGGAAAAACTATAATGTCAAATATAATAGGCAAACCATTCCTTTAAGGCTACTATAACACACTATATTCACTTCCTGACTGCGGTTTGTTACTTATAAAGCAGTACTGACAGGCTTATTTCTATGAAATCAGATTTAGTCTGTGGTTTATTCTGTGTGGATGCAGAGCTGCTTGTATGTTGGTGCAAAATGAGCCGAGGTGGTCATTTACTTTCTCATTGAGGAGGATGAGCCCGAGCAGCGGCCGAGACATGGACCACTGATTCCTGCAGTCTTCAAATATGATGATATTCAGCACCGTGGACAGCATCTGCAGGACATTCACACAGAGGAACATCATAAGAACATCAGTTTAAGAAACCTTGATTTCCAGGGACACTGGGGGAAGTCTGTCTGAGCTCCTGTCAACTACTTTACTCTCCTCAGAGCCACAGCAGGTCCAGATCTTCCCGTCACCGGGGTCGGTACCTTTCCCGTCACCGGGGTCGGTACCTTTCCCATCACTTTTTACCTATCACATAAATGTCAATAATTGGGCCCAAATGTTGCGTTACATTGAGGAGTTAATCAGTGAACTGGATCAGACTGGATACTACATAATTATTTAAAAATAAAAAATAAAGTTTTATTTCTCTAATTCACTGCTTTATTGAGTGGATGTTGGATAGGAAGTCAGGCAGAGAGTCAAATTTGGACACCACCATAAAAAGAACGGCTCTCAAAGGCCACTTTGTTCATTTTATTCTTACCAAAGTGCTGCTTAAAAGAACTGGATCAGTCCCAAATGTGACAAACAGAACCCATATTAATGCTGTTAAACATTGCTCACACTAATGCAGTAACTTGTTTAAAAGCTGTAGAGACACAGGGAAAGTGACTGTAACCTTTACACAGTTGGACCTTAATGACCATGCTGGCCCTTTACATACATACATACACATTATACTTATATAGCACCTTTCTAGAGACCCAGTGACGCTTTACAATCAACACACTTCATACACACACACTCCGGTGAGAAGCGGCAGCCAGTCGCGCACAGCGTACTCTCAACCGGAAGCGACCGTCCACCTGGAGGACTGCATCCAGCACTAGGGGGGTCACCCAGGACAGAGTGCCAACCATATCTGGGCATACATACATACATACATATATACATACATACACAGACATACACACACACACACACCAGGGTAATTTTAGAGTAGCCAATCCACCTGACCTCCATGTTTTTGGACTGTGGGAGGAAACCCGCACAGACACAGGGAGAACATGGAAACTCCGCTCAGATACGGACTCGAACCCAAGACCTCAGCGCTGAGAGGCGAACGTGCTAACCACTAAGCCACCGTGCCGCCCTTTAACCTCCTAAGACCTGAACATGGCGTGGCATGCATTCTTTATTTCTCTTTGCTATTTGGGCTGATTGGCACCTGATTAGTGTAAAAACTGAGAATGATCTTTTTACATGAGGATTTCTGAGGTGGCAGTATAATGACCTCATAACAGGACACCAGGCAAAATGTAGTTTTGTGGTCTAAACAACTTAAAATGTGATGTCCACATATGTGAACATGCCAGGTCCTAGTGGATGTTTATGTTTGTATTTTGTTGTCTAATGGCATCGGTGCCAGCTGTTATTTCAGAAACCCAAATCTAAAGAAATGAACAATTCAAAACAACGGCTTAATGAACAGGCCCTGTTAACACAGGCGCTCTAACCTGCTGGATCATCTCGGGGTGTTGCTGCATTATGTGGAAGAAGCGGTCGCTCTCCTGGGCCATGGGAGCTGCTCTTTTCTTGGTGCTGCGGGAGAGCTGTTTAAACAGGTAGGTCACTATGTGATCCAGACTGGAGCAACAGCCCGTACACACCATCGTATCTGCAGGAGACAGACAGGTCCACACACTTTAACAGCAGGACATGACTGACTATCAGAGTCATTACTGCACAAACTGTTGCTGGGTTTAACATTCAGTCTTCATCGTTGTGTTACAGGACGTGATGGGGTCAGATTCTCACCAAGTGCTGTAAGACCCTCAGAAATAGAGGACAGGATGTAAAGGACCACATGGGGCTCTAGGCTGGCGATGAAGTTCATGTGGTCCTGAGTGAGCACCTCCAAAAGAGAGTAATATGATTGGCTGAGCTTCGGATAGTCCTGCAGAGAAAATGAAGTGAATCAGTAAAATCTCACATCAAAATATAACATCTAAACAATGTTCTGAGTGATATTAAACACCATGTTTTATATTAATCACACATACAGTTAAACAGTAATAATGTGTAACATGAACAAATGTGTGTTTAACTAATATTTAACTAATAATATCAATATGAACCGTTTCGTTTAACCAAATACTTATTGTTCACTATTAATAATATTTATATTAATCAGTAATTCTCTGCACTAATATTAATATACTCTTTAATATGAGGCAATATCATTTAATCAATATCAGTGATATACAGTACCAGTCAAAAGTTTGGACACCTTCTGCACAGTCAGTGTTTTTCATTTAAAAATGTTCTGCATTGTAGATTAATACTAAAGTAATCTAAACTATGAGTAAACACATCTGTAATTATTTAGTAAACAAACAAGTAAACAAACCAGAATATGTTTATATTTTAGTCTTCACAGTAGCACCTCTTGCTTAGATGCAGCTTTCTTGGCATTTTCTCAGTCAGCTTTATGAGGTAGTCACCTGGAATGGCTTTCAGTTAACAGCTGTGTCTTGTCAAGAGCTCATGACTTGCATTTCTTGCCTCTTAATGTGTTTGAGACATCAGTTGTGTGTCTACTTTGAAGTAAAATCTAAAACATGTTTTGGTTTGTTTAACACTTTTAAGTTTACTACATGATTCATTATGTGTTCACTCAGAGTCTGGATGAAAATAAAAACATTGCATGAGAAGGTGTGTCCAAATGTTTGACTGGTTCTAGATAATGTTATTATCCTGAATATTATACAGTCACATCAGAATATTATAACCATTAACCATGCATCTGCTTAACTGGCCCAGACCTAATAGTGCTCTCAGTGGTGATCTCAGACACTTTCCTGTTCATTATACAGGTTAACTGGTCCACTATTGGCTCTGTACACATCATCTGAATCATTGGTACCCTCTGGCATCAAAGGCTTGTGAGGCACCACTGTTGTACTGATAGGAGACACTCAGTGTACAGAAGTCTGTTCTCAGTACAGCTTCACTACAGCAGCTCTAGAACATCCACACAGTCAGTGGTGTCTGAGATGCTGCCTCCACCATGTTTCACCTGGTGCTCTGTTATCATGTCCTTTTAGACATCAGTCACATCACGTCCTTTACCCTGATGATGCTTTTACACTCTGATACAACTGACTGCTGTGCTCACTTATTTATACATGTAAACACCGTCATGTGGCATCTGTGACATCCAAACCAGGGGTGGTCAAAATGTTGTGATATGACTGTTATTCTAAACTGTTGTATTGTTATCATTACTGAATCTTTTCCTAGACTCTGCCCAATAGCTGTCTGTAGGTCAGCGTTCCTCACCAGCAGGTCACTGTGTGGGATGGACAGCAGCAGCTTAATGAAGGTCTGCAGGGCGTTGTCCAGAGCATCGTCACCGTACAGACGGAAGACGCCGAAGTTGACGTAGTTCCCACTGAGGACGGCTTTGAGCATGGAGAAGCAGATGGAAATTCCCTTCAGCTTCAGAGCGTAGACCTGATCCTTCGGAACCTCGCCCAGAGTCAGGATACGGTTCCCTACACACGGAACACATCACTCAGGTTAATCGTTCTGTATGAACATTTATTTGCAGTGAAGAATGTCTCGAGCTATAAGAAGCTAATATACAGATTACATACAGCGGTGCTTGAAAGTTTGTGAACCCTTTAGAACGTTCTAGATTGCCTCATAAATTTGACTTTTAAAAGTCCTACAAGTACTTAATAAGAACCAAATCAAACAAACAAGACAAAAGACAGACCTTGACTACAGGTACTGATCATGAAAAAGTTGATTTATGTCAGAAATTCTATTCAGAAAGTGAAACTTTATTATATTCATTCATTACACACAGACTGATACATTTCACATGTTTATTTCTTTTAACTTTGATGATTATAACTGACAACTAATGAAAGTCCCAAATTCGTAATTTTAGAATTAGAATATTACTTAAGACCAAAACAAAAAAAGGATGTTTAAAAATGTTGGCCAACTGAAAAGTATGAAGATGAAAAGTATGATCATGTACAGCTCTCAGTGTTTAGTTTGGGTTCCTTTGGCCTGGATTACTGTAGCAGTGCGGTGTGGCATGGAGTCCATCAGTCTGTGGCACTGCTCAGGTGTTATGAGAGCCCAGGTTGCTCTGATTGTGGTCTTCAGCTCTTCTGAACTGTTGGGTCTGGTGTATCACATCTTCCTCTTCACAATAGCCCTTAGATTTTCTGTGAGGTTCAGGTCAGGCAAGTTTACTGGCCAATTAAGAACAGGGATACCAGGGTCCTTAAACCAGGTACTAGTAGCTTTGGCGCTGTGTGCAGGTGCCACATAATGTTGACCAGAGCCACAATGACATGTGAGCAGGCCAGACCTGAGTCAGCCTTCCTGCTTGTGGAGGTCTTTATTTTTGCATTTCCACCCCTGATGCTGCTTCTCCAACAGACCTCCACAAAGAAGATGGAACTGCAGCAACAGACTGATCACCGGTATCTGACCGCAAACATTAAAAGACCCAAACCTTATGAAGAAGCAGCCATGCTCATTCCCTCCTTGTACACAGTCTCAACATTGGTCTCCAGTCCCTAATCCTACATTTTGCTTGTTGATTTATGATGTTTGGGTGAGCTGATGTACTAAAATTAGGCCTGTCAAAGTTAACAGTTAAATAAAGCTGATTTCAGATCATATTACTGTTCAGTTTAATAAATAAACTATCAATAAAACTCCGGTGACGTGGAACTGTTAGATCAAATTCACTGCATACAGCAACAACACACATCACACTCTTAAAGGAGCAGCACAGATTAAATGGCAGAAATGGTGTCCACTCAGGGCTGGAGCTACATCTCAACTACATCCTAACACCTGCAAGTGTGGAGAACATTCAAAAATAAACAATTACTGAAGTGAACTGTTATTGTGAGTATAAACTGTACAGTACACTGCACACCGAAAGAAAATGAGACTGTGAGATGAATTTGACAAAAAGTGTATTAGAATAAAAATCTATTACCGCTCCTTTAACTCTTAGGAGTCGGCTCTCCCGCTCGCAAGATAAAAATGACATTTTGCAAAAACAGTTATATATAAGATTATATATAATCTCCAAGAATTCATCCTAGAAACAAAACTAAACATATCCTGGAAACTTAAAGGGTCTACTTTTCAAATACATATACAGCTTGAATCCAAATATATTTTTAGATTCTTGTGAGAGAAGCTTAAACAAGCAGAGACACACTTTTCAGCCTGAGTCAGAGTGCGAGACTCATACATATGATAACAACATGGTGATTCTGCACAAACCAGGCATGGATTTGCAGCTCAGGAATGTGTGAAAAGGGTTATTTGGTCTCTATAAACAAAGAGCGCTCACATGATCAAAGACCTCTCGCCTCATACCTCTCTCATGAATATTAAATGTAGGGTTAGTGGCTGAGTGAAAACAGAGTGTCACCTCACATTTCTTAAGCTTTAGAAATAAAACCAGATATACAGTAATGTCTAAAAACTGTAATGAGCAGTGTGTAGCCAACACCTCTGTATATTCAGTTCTGAGCTCAAAAGTCTTGACTAGAAATGTTTAGAGGGTTTTTCACAACATATCAGCACATCTGAAAACAGGGTTTTGTAAAGTCTAAGTTTAGAGCAGATTTAATCAGAATACAGATGTATGACACTCTTACTGTTCTGACTCTGTTGTTGCGGAGTTTGTGCTGAACTGAAGTCTGTGTAACACTTTGGGGAAAATAATTTTATATGTGTGTCATTTGTAAAAAATGAAGGCATGTCAGACTTCATCAGAGTGTCTGAAACACCTTCTCAGACTCTCGAGGGTTAAAGTAAGAGACACAGAACGCTCACTAGCAGGCATAATGACAATGTACGAAAGTTTGGACAATTCTGTCAACATTGATGCAACATTATGATGATGTACGCCTGCTGGATCTAGATTAAAATGAGCTCTGTGCTGTAGAGAAGCTCATATGTCCAGTCTTACCGTATGTCGTTATCATCTTACTCGTCTCTCTGAACAGCAGGATCCCATTTGGTGACGACACATCAAACTGTAATCTCTGCGACCTGAAAGGAAAACAGCCACGTTTTGTAGTTTTCTGTTTATGAATGACTGAGATTTGGTCTGTGCACTGCCTTATATACAATGTGGCCAAGAAGTCTTTAGTCAGTCACTGATTGTGCAAGTTCTCCTGCTTAGAAAGACGAGAGAGGTCTGTAATTTTCATCACAGGTTCACTTCAACTATGAGAGACGAAATGAGAAAAAATCCAGGAAATCACATTGTAGGATTTTTAAAGAACTTATCTGTAAATTATGGTGGAAAATAAGTATTTGGTCAATAAACAACCAGCGAGAATTCTGGCTTTTACAGACCTGTTAGTTATTCTTTAAGAAGCCCTCCTATTCTGCACTAATTACCTGTATTAATGGCACCTGTGTGAAAATTGTAGACCTGCACCAGGCTGGAAAGAGTGAATCTGCAATAGGCAAGCAGGTCAGTGTGAATAAATCAACTGTGGGAGCAAATGTAAGAAAATGGAAGACATACAAGACCATTGATAATCTCCCTCGATCTGGGGCCCCACGCAAGATCTCATTTTGTGGGGTCAAAATGATCATGAGAACAGTGAGTAAAAATCCCAGAACTACACGGACGGACCTGCTGAATGACCTGCAGAGAGCTGGGACCAAAGTAACAAAGGCTACCATCATTAACACACTATGCCAAGAGGGGCTCAAATCCTGCAGTGCCAGGCGTGTCCCCCTGCTTATGCCAGCACATGTCCAGACCCGTTTCAAGTTCGCCAATGACCAGAGGAGGCATGGGAGAAGGTCGTGTGGTCAGATGAGACCAAAATAGAGCTTTTTGGTACTCAAGTCCACTCGCCATGTTTGGAGGAAAAAGAATGCTGAGTTGCATCCCAAGAACACCATACCTACTGTTAAGCATGGGGGTGGAAACATCATGCTTTGGGGCTGTTTTTCTGCAAAGAGGACAGCACGACTGATCCGTGTTAAGGGAAGAATGAACGGGGCCATGTATTGTGAGATTGTAAGTCAAAACCTCCTTCTATCTGTAAGAGCAGTGAACCTGAAACGTGGCTGGGCCTTCCAGCATGAAAATTATCCCAAATACACTGCTCGGGCAGTGAAGGAGTGGCTCTGTAAAGGTCCTGGAGTGGCCTAGATCATTTGTGGAGGGAGCTGAAAGTTTGTGTTGCCCAGCAACAGCCCCAAAACATCACTGCTGTAGAGGAGATTTGCATGGAGGAATGAGCCAAAACACCAGCTACAGTGTGTGCAAACCTGGTGAAGACTTACAGGAAACGTTTAACCTCTGTCATTGCCATGTTACAAAGTATTGAGTGGAACTTTTGTTATTGACCAAATACTTATTTTCCACCATAATTTACAAATAAATTCTTTAAAAATCCTACAATGTGATTTCCTGGATTTTTTTCTCATTTGTCTCTCATAGTTGAAGTGTAGCTATGATGAACATTACAGACCTCTCTCATCTTTCTAAGTCGGAGAACTTGCACAATCAGTGGCTGACCAAATACTTTTTGGCCCCACTGTAGATACTCCAGTGAAACAGAGACCTTGGAAAATGATTCTGAACACAAAAGATAAACAGGAACAAGATTCAGATCATTGTGTTATCATAATGTACAGGTCCAGTTACTGTTTGCTTAAATGATTACCTTTTAAAAAGGCTTTTTATTTAAATACACTCAAAAATGGCTCTTTAAATGATACATTTTAGTACAATGCTCAGTTCTCAGAAGAACCCTTAACACGATGAACATGATATGAGCTGTTTAATGTTATTGTTATTAAAGTGGTATGTCGATCTCGCTGGACTGAACACTTCCAATAAAGCGATTCTGAAACATTTGTGTGAACAGGACGCTGTGCTGATGACAGTGTGTTTACAGTACTTACTGGACATTTTGGTTCAGTCTACAGTCAAGCTTCACAGAGCTACTCCACTTACTGTGGAAAACTGGTTTACTTTGTGAAGAGGAAACTGCTGCACCTCTACACTTCTCATTGAACAGTATACTCTCATTTTTAGCACGTTTTACCTGTTGTGCACAAGCTCAGCCATCAGTTTGAGCACAGGTGTGGTGCAGGCAGGTACGTGATACCACAGCTCTATTGCCCTCTGCAGGATGGGGATGTAAGAGGGGTAGCTGTTCAGAGAATGAGGTTAAAGAAGAAATGTATACGACAGGCTTGTGATTTGCAATGCCAGCATAAAGAGTCTGCTCGAGTAATCATTTTTAAGTCTCTCTCTGCATCAGGTATATATTATATTATCTCCATTTCTGCCTGGTCTGTTAGCATCAGTTTCACTGTGTCTGTGCTGCGAGATCACAAACCAGCTCCATGGTTTCATCACGCTGGTGTGATCAGCAGCTGCTCAGTGTTGATCAAAGTGAAGATTTAAGTGTTTATATTAAGTGAGGCAGAAAGAAACTGTGCACAACAGCTCTAAAGGATACATCCAATCAAAGAGCATCATAAAGCTGGTCTTGGCATTGAAGGCAAAGGCGATGCCCCTCAGATCTCTCACCAAACCCACCAACGTTCTCTGGAAGAGAGGAAAGAAACACTTGTGTGCTGTTTACAGAACTCAAAAGATGCTTCTTAGATCCCTGAATCCATCATTTTCATCTTTAGGTCTGTCCATCCATCCATATATCACACGTTCAGTCAAACAGTCGTCATGCTGGTTGCACACTACAATGCTTCTCAGATGTTTCCGCTGACTGAGGAGTATGTTTATCCCAATGTACACTAACAAAGAAAATGAGAATATGGTGAAAAAGTGATATTTTAAGCTTTTTTTTAATGTTGGCTTATAGCTCAACAAACAAAAACTGTTCTGGTTAAGAATTCATTACAAAATCCCTAGTTTCACTACAGATCACCAGCTCTTGTGCACTTCAGGTCAACTGCGTGATACCATCACTGTCCAGGAGACCCACTGCACCGTCTGAACACCGGCTCCAGCTCACGACAGGCTTCACGACTGACTGATGAGCTGAAATGTTATCTGAACTTTACAGGATCACAGGCCTTCAGAAGTGCAGGGAGGAAAGTCTGCCGTACCTTGGCTTCCTGTTCGTTGAAGGTGTTTGTGCTGAACATCTGAGCGACGGCTTCAAACGCTGCTGTGAGGGGAAGCATAAACTGCTCAAACTGGTCCTCATCTTCACCTACATGTACAGAGAACAAGGTCAGGACACCGAGGAGTGCATCTCCACAAATGAGAATATCAGAGTTCATCTGTCTCATAATTTAAGGTCAAACTCTCCTTTGCTTTACATTTCTGTCACATAAAGTGAGATATTTCAGTCTTTCTCAGCTGTGATGATGATCAGTATGATATCAGTATGTGGAAGCATGAAGTGCTCTAAAATCTGCTGCTAGATGCTGTGCTGACTTTGGACTAAACACAGTGGAGCAACAGCAGCAGATGACAGTAAGATCTTTTTAATTACAAGTAATAAATCAAAATAAAGTCAAATGTGTTACAATTAAATGGCCCTACAAGCTTACAGCATTCTCAAAATGAGAAATGTTTAATATTTAGACTCAATTTCTGATGTATTCACTTGCTAAAGCGTCACTTTTGCGGTGAACATTAGGATTTTGTAAATCTGATGTAGAAACATTAAGGCAGCTGTCAGAGCCTTACCGAGATCCACCATGAGCAGCCGGCCTAAAGCTGTGTAGAAAGTGGTTCGACATCTCATATCACTGAGGTTGGACTGATTGTTCACGCCCAGGAAGGAAAAGTGCTCACTCTGTTCAAAACAAATAAACATTCTCATTAACTCATTAATTAATGAGATACTATTCTGAGCTGATCATTAAAGATTCAGATAAACTGTGTGTCATATCTTCAGTAATAAGTGTTGATGTTCACTGATGTTTGAGCTCTCAGTGTCTGTCCTGCTGAAGCCGCCCTCTTGTGGCACAAATCTGAACCTACATAAAGTCCCTTTAGTGCTGTGCAGCCTGAAATAAATGATTTCTGGGAATAAAAGTATATTAGCTCCTACATTTAGTGTTCAGCAGTAAAGTGTACACGTCTTACATTACAAATCAAAACACTTTAGAAGTGCTCTTTAACAAAAGAAAAATATATATTTCATGTGGTTCACTAAGATTTGTGCAGCAGAAAAGCCAAAGACCACAGCGGAGCTTATGAGGTTAAAGGTAAAGATGAGTGACGTACCGTGTGGTTGTTGAGCATGAACTGGACAGCACTGAGCTTCACCAGTTTCCTCACACTGCTGTAGGTGCACTGAGGTTAAGGAAACATACAGCTTCAAAAACACTCCTCACTGAGCTCCTCATACAGATTTGCTCAACTGTTCTGCCAGATGTCCTGAGCCAGGTCATCAACACCTGCCTCAGCTGTGCTGACAGCTAAGGCAGGTCAAACATGTGGAAATAATATATACCCCTTCTAGTGAAAGCATTCTGCTACTTTAAGCGTACACAGATGTACACACAGTTTGTCTAGTCCCTATACAGAGCTACTGCCAATAGAACAGGACTAAACATGAACCTACTGGCACCATGTCTAATGCCAGGTGTGAGCTGTGGAGCAGTGGGACCATGTTCTCTGCTGCACCCCATACTTTTAGGGATGAGATGGCTCTTGTCAGCTGAATGCAATCAAATCCTCACAGCAATGCTCCCAAGTCTTCCCTGAATAGTAAAGACAGTTACTCCAGCAAAATAAACTACTTTTTTCATTTCAGAAGAAACTATGACTATGCACATTATACAGCTGAGTACCTTTGTGCACAGAGTGTACATCCATCTGGAGACTTGAAGCTTGGTTATGCTGCAGTATTGTGCCAAAAAATCAATTTTGGTAGCCAGCTAGTCGACTTCAAAGTTCCTCTACCTTTACATTAAATCACAGTGTTTTTTCTACAGCACAAAGTGAGATTTAGTGGCCATCACGGAGATAAAACTCATAACATAACTAATTTAAAGCAGACAGGCCCAGGAGAACATATGAAGGATATCCAATGGACAGGTCATTGAGGAGCTGTAGTGTTTTGGAGGTGATTGGTTCACACTGACCCCAGTACTTCAGGTTGGTGATTCTGAAAAATAAACAACCATCAACAAACACTTCACAAAGATAATGTACAGACAAGGCTAACCATGGAAAAAGGTCTGTGTGTTTACTGGATTTTAGTTACAAATAAGTGCTCTACAAGAAGTGTAGGGGGCGAAATGACTTCTATTGTTTATATAAAAAGTGCTCTATAATGTTCTATAATGTTCATATGATCCACACAGTCATTCTGACAG
>BRDA01060124.1:0-12030 GCA_036984385.1 Crenuchus spilurus
TCTAAAACTCCATCACACATCAGCTACTAACACCTCTGTTTTACTAACATCAGTCTCACTAATACAGGGTTGCCAGATCCACTAAAACACCATCATACATCAGCTACTAACACCTCTGTTTTACTAACATCAGTCTCACTAATACAGGCTTGCCAGATCCCCTAATACTCCATCACACATCAGCTACTAACACCTTTGTTTTACTAACATCAGTCTCACTAATACAGGGTTGCCAGATCCCCAAACCTCCTACTGATTTTGTAACAGAAAGTCACACAAACAGAAACTAGCTCAAAATCTAAAGTGACACAAACATTTTAATGACCTTTAAAACGTAAATCTTCTTCAAATCTTACTTTCTCATTCAGTTCCTTCTTTTATTTTGTGCAAAAACCCTGCAAACCACCAACTCTGAAGTTTTACTGGCCACTGTATTTGCACAACCCTGGCAACCCTGCACAGATGTGAAGTTTTTGTTGTTGGTGATGAAGGTGACGTGTAAACACATATTAATGTGCACATGTGAGCCGTTTCAAGGAGAAATTGGTTCACATTACAGATACAACTCACTTACATTTGTGAATGTGAACCGTCAACATAGTTACATCTGATCTGAGCAAAAAATCTGATTTGAGCAACAGACCACTTAAGTAATCAGATAACTGTAGACATTTGATTATAATTAGTGCATGTACACTCAGTAATACATCATGTGAGCTCCTGCACTTGTCAAAGAAGGAACATTTGAAAATAAGTAACTTCATTATCATTATTTTTCCTTTCTTCTCCACCAGAACCTCCTGGCATACCACTGAACCCAAGAGTCACAGATACCACCCGCACATCTGTGTCACTGGCCTGGTCTCCCCCAGAGGACGAGGGAGGAGCCGTCATTACTGGTTATCTCATTGAGATGCAGAAGGTTGACCAGGTTGAATGGACCAAATGTAACACAACACCGACAAAGATTTGTGAATACACGCTGACACACATGCCACAAGGCGCTGAGTACAGATTCCGTGTGATGGCATGCAATGCTGGTGGAGCTGGAGAACCAGCTGAGATTCCAGGAGTGATCAAAGTTACAGAAATGCTTGGTAAGAAAGAGGAGCAGCTATGAAAGCACTGTGAGCTTTTTTGCACTGTTTTCTAGTTCTCTGACATAATGTTTTCCCTTTTCAGAATATCCTGATTATGAGCTGGAGAAGAAGTACCAGGAGGGCTATATTGTCAGACAAGGTGGAGTCATCAGACTGTCCATTCCAATTAAGGGAAAACCATACCCGGTCTGTAAATGGACAAAGGAAGGCCGTGACATTTCTCACAGAGCTATGATTGCCACCAGTGAAGAACGCACAGAGCTGGTGATCAAGGAGGCCCACAGAGATGACACTGGCACCTATGATCTGGTTTTGGAGAACAAATGTGGAAAGAAGGCGGTATACATCAAGGTTAAAGTTATAGGACGCCCAGACGCACCAGAAGGTCCTTTGGAATTTGATGACATCCAAGCTCGCTCTGTAAGGGTCAGCTGGAGACCGCCCTCAGACGATGGTGGCTCTGACATACTTGGTTATGCTGTGGAAAGACGTGAGGTACCAAAAGCAGCCTGGTATACTGTGGACTCTCGTGTGGTAGAGACATCACTTGTAGTCAAGGGATTGAAGGAAAACGTCGAGTATCACTTCAGAGTTTCAGCAGAGAACCAGTTTGGAATTAGTAGATCCCTAAAATCAGATGAATCTGTCTTACCAAAGACCCCTCTCTGTAAGTATTAGTGACTCTTGTAATTACTTAATTACGTTTCTGAGATACATAAACTGAACTTTGTTCTTGTTCTCTTTGCCAATAGGTCCACCAGAGCCTCCCAGCTTCCCTCCAGAGATTATGGATGTCACAAAGACCACTGTTGGTCTGTCTTGGTCAAGGCCAAAGGATGATGGTGGCTCTCGTGTCACTGGATACTATGTTGAGAGAAGAGAGATGTCCACTGAGAAGTGGGTGCGACACAATAAGACTCACATTACCACAACAATGTATACCCTCACTGGTCTTATCCCAGATGCAGAGTATCAGTTCCGAGTGATCGCTCAGAACGATATTGGCCAAAGTGAGGCTGGACCTGTGTCTGAAGCAGTTGTGTGCAAGGATCCATTTGGTGAGTAAGCTCTTAAAAACAAATGCACTGATATGTCTTTTTGCTTTAAGTTCTTATCTAATTTATTCATTTATTTTATTAGATAAACCAAGCCAACCAGGAGAGATCGACATCATCTCAATCACCAAGGACTGCATCACCATTCACTGGCTGCGTCCTGAAACAGATGGCGGTAAAGAAATCCTGGGCTATTGGATTGAGTTCAGACAAGCAGGTGAAAGTGCCTGGAAAAAATGCAATAAGGAGCGTTCAAAGGACAGGCAGTTCACCATGGGTGGTCTCATGGAAGCAACAGAATATGAATTTAGAATATTTGCAGAAAATGAAACTGGACTGAGCAGACCTCGTAGGACTGCAATGGGCATCAAAACTAAACTGAGTGGTATGTTTGACTTTTTTAAAGATGTCCTGTATTGGTACAGATGAACAGAAATGTACTGTGGGTATTTAGTTCACATGTTATTTTGTCTCCTACAGTTGGAGAGGCTCCAAGTCTAAAGGAAGAGATGAAAGATACTACAACTAAACTGGGAGAATCTGGAACATTGGCGTGCCAGATTATTGGAAGACCTCTTCCTGAAATCAAGTGGTACAGATATGGAAAAGAACTGATCCAGAGTCGCAAATACAAGATGAGCTCTGATGGCCGAAACCATTCTCTATCAGTGCTAACCGATGAACAGGAAGATGAAGGTTTATACATTTGCAGAGCCATCAATGAGGCTGGTGAGATTGAAACCAGCGGTAAGCTCCGTTTGCACGCTGCACCCCTTTTCCATCCTGGCTTTCCACTAAAGGAGAAATACTACGCAGGCTGCGGAACAAGTCTCCGTCTTCACGTTGTCTACATTGGACGTCCAATCCCACAAATCATGTGGTTTTATGGAAAGAAACCTCTGAATCCATCAGAGAATGTGATTATTGAGAACACAGAAAACTATACTCATCTGGTTGTCAGAAATGTGCAACGCAAGACAAATGCTGGCAGGTACAAAGTCCAGA
This sequence comes from Crenuchus spilurus, assembly GCA_036984385.1. NCBI lineage: Eukaryota > Metazoa > Chordata > Actinopteri > Characiformes > Crenuchidae > Crenuchus > Crenuchus spilurus. Next base: position 3,161 of record BRDA01060124.1, read on the forward strand.
TGAGCAACAAATTTGGCACTATTGAAACAGTGCTTCGTGTTGAAATCCAGGGTAAGTTAAATCACAAATAGTAGTATTCATTACACATAAAGTGACATATTTCAAGATGTTCTCTTATCATTGATACTGTTTGAATAGTAATTTACTCAGAATCCAAATGAAATATTCTAATAATTTAACCCCCCAAAGTCTTTTAGGCAGGGTATTTCAGACACTCTGATGTAGTATGACATGCCTTCAATTTAATACAAATTACACACATCTAAAATTATTTTCCCCAAAGTGTTACACAGACTTTAGTTCAGCACAAACTCAGCAACAACAGTGTCAGTACAGTAAGAGTGTCATAAATCTATATTCTGATTAAATCTGCTCTAAACTTAGACTTAAACCTGTTTTCAGATGTGCTGATATATTGTGAAAAACACTCTGAACATTTCTAGTCAAGACGTTTGAGCTCAGAACTGAATAAACAGAGGTGTTGGCTACACACTGCTCATTACAGTTTTTACACATTGTATGTGCTTTTATTTCTAAAGCTTAACTAATGTGAGGCTTAACTAATCGCTTCTCGGCCTTTTGGCTAAGATCAAGTGTAGTATCCGTTCTTATCAATTTAATATTTGATATGTCCTCAATTTTACGCTTTTAAATTGTAGCACTTTGAGATTTTACTTCAAATGTAAGGTGTGTTACAAATAAAATGTATTATTATTTATTATATGTTTTCAAATACAGTACTCCTACATTGAAAATTTATGAGATGAACACTCAGGTGAGAGGTCGGTCAGTATTCCACCAATTGATTGTCCGGAATTACCATGTCATTATCCAATGAATGACAGATCGCATCATTTGATGGGAAAACGTGTAGCTGTGTGACTGCGACAGAAAAATGTGTCTCTGCTTATTTAAGCTCCTCTCACAAATATCTGAAAATGTATTTTTATTCAAGCTATATATATTTGAAAAGTAGACATTTAAGGTTTCTGGGGTATGTTTAGTTTTGTTTCTAGGATAAAATCTTGCAGAGTTATATAAATATTTTTTTGGAATTTCATTAATATATGCCTACGGCAGGAGAGCAGACTCCAGAGGGTTAATATTCTTAATTTCAGATTTTCATGAGCTATGTCATACTGATCAATATGAAAAAAAGGCTTGAACTACGTCACTTTATGTATAATGAATATTATATATGACTGTTTATCTTTTAGAATGAAATTATAAACAAGGATGAACTTTTTCATATGTTTTGATGTGGCACTGCATATTGTTAAATAAGGAAACTTGAAATCAGATATGTGGTGTACTGATGCTCAACATCATTACTGTCATTTCAGATAAACCTCTGATCCCTGAAGGACCAATCGTGGTTGATGCTCTCTTGAAGAGCTCTGTCATAATTAGCTGGAAGTCTCCTAAGGATGATGGTGGATCAATGATCACAAACTACATTGTAGAAAAACGTGAAGCAAAGGAGGGCGAGCAGTGGCATCTCGTGTCATCATCTGTCTCAGGAACTACTTGTCGCATTCCAAATCTAATTGAGAGTGCAGGATATTACTTCCGTGTTTCTGCGCAGAATCAGTATGGCATTAGCGAGTCCTTGGAGATTCCTGCTGTCCTCATTATTAAGAGTCCTTACGGTAAATGGCATGGATTACTGGCAATTTCAGTAGAGTTTGAGTATGCATGCTTTGAAACATACTTAACAACAGCAGTCACCAATGTATACATTGTGAATTTGTGTTCTTTTAATATTTTGCAGAAAAACCTGGAATCCCACACCAGCCAGTTGTTACTTCTGTCACAAAGGATTCCTGTGTTGTGACCTGGAAACCTCCAGCCAGTGATGGAGGTGCCAAGATTAAGAATTACTATCTTGAGAAGAGAGAGAAACGGCAGAATAAATGGATCGCTGTTACAACTGAGGAAATTCACGAGGCACATTATACAGTTAAAGGCCTGATTGAAGGCTTTGAGTATGAGTTCCGTGTCAAATGTGAGAACATTGGTGGTGAGAGTGATTGGAGTGAGATTTCAGAACCAATCATTCCAAAGTCAGATATGGCTCCTCGTGCTCCATTCTTCAGGGAGGAACTGAGAGACATGTGCGTCAAATACAGAGCCAATGCAACATTTGTCACAAAAGTTATTGGTCATCCCAACCCAATGGTTAAATGGTACAAGAGTGGTAAAGAAATTTTACCTGATGGAGAGAAAATCAAGATCCAGGAATTCAAAGGAGGTTATCACCAACTTGTTATCAGTAACGCTGATGAAAATGATGTGGCTGTTTACCAAATCAGAGCCACTAATCAAGAAGGATCTATCTCTACAACTGTAACCCTTGATGTTGAAGGTAAGTTTTCTCTGTTTCCATTAATATGTGTTCAGATATATTGGCAGATATAGCTTTAAAATCCTGGGCATGACATTTTAACATGACACCACACTCGTTGTAAAGTTGTGAATACTATTGTGCCGTCATGTAATCTGATTTCTGCTTCTTTTTTACAGTTCCTGCCAAGGTCCACTTGCCCTTACATCTCCAAGGTATGGGAGCTGTTCATGCTGTTCGTGGTGAAGTGGTTACCATTAAGATTCCAATCAGTGGTAAACCTGATCCAGCAATCACATGGCAGAAGGGACAAGAGATACTGAACAATACTGCATATCATCAAGTCATTGTTACAAGATCCTTCACATCCCTTGTTTTCCAAAAAGGAGTGCAAAGGAAGGATTCTGGTTACTATATAATTTGTGCCAAGAATCGCTTTGGTGTTGACAAGCAAACAGTTGAACTTGATGTTGCTGATGTACCTGAGACGCCCAAGGATGTTAAAGTTAGCGATATCGGCAGAGATACCATCACACTCACATGGACGCCTCCAAATGATGGAGGAAGTGAAATAATCAACTATATTGTGGAGAAATGCCCAACATCTGGTGACAGGTGGATCCGTGTGGCCCAGACATCTGAGCCAACATATACTGTGATGAGTCTGTTTGGAAAAACAAAATATCAGTTCCGTGTTGTCGCAGAAAATAGATTTGGTCTCAGTGAGCCATCTGCACCCACTGATGCTGTGACAACTAGAGAAGACAAATATGCCATTAGAAACTATGATGAAGAAGTTGATGAAGCAAGAGAGGTTACAAAGGAGGAAGCGCCTCATTCGAAGGTTAAGAATGTACCTGCTCTTTACACAATCTCAGAGGAACTTGCGAGGTATGGACATTTTGGAACTGTTCATCGCTGTATTGAGATTAGCTCCAAGAAGACATTCCTGGCTAAGATCATTAAAGTGAAAGGTGCTGACCGGGAACTAGTTGCAAGAGAAGTTGAGACTCTGAACATTGCAAGACACAAGAACTTACTGTATCTTCACGAGTCCTTTGACAGCTTGGAGGAATATGTTCTGATCTATGAATTCATATCTGGCACAGACATGTTTGAGCGTCTTGGAACAAACTTTGACCTCACAGAACAGGAGATTGTCCGGTACATGAGACAAGTTTGCCAAGGTCTCAAGTTTTTGCATGGTCTCAACTACGGTCACTTTGATATTAGACCAGACAACATTGTCTATTCCACAAGGAAGAGCAGTACAATCAAGATCATTGAAATGGGCCAGGCTAGGTTACTGACACCTGGAGAAAATCTCAGAATTCAGTTCACTGCCCCAGAGTACTGTGCACCCGAGATCCATAGCAGTGATTTTGTGACCACCTCCACTGATATGTGGTCAGTTGGTGTTCTTGCATATGTGCTTCTCAGTGGACTCAATCCATTTGCTGCTGAATCCACTCAAAAGATGATTGAACACATCTCCAATGCTGAATTTGTCTTTGACAGCGAGGCCTTCAAAGAAACCAGTCTTGAAGGCATGGATTTTATTGACAGACTACTTTGTAAAGAGCGCAAACACCGTATGACTGCTTCTGAAGCTTTGGAACATCCTTGGCTTAAGATGAAAATAGAAAACATCAGTTCTAAGGTGATAAAAACCTTAAGACACAGACGATACTACCAGTCACTGGTCAAGAAGGAATATAGTGCTGTTATTTCAGCTGCTCGTGTTGCATATGGTGGTGGTTACAGAAACCAGAGAAATGTTTCATTTGGCAGAGTGAAAGTTGGTCACCCAGACCCAGGCTTCAGAGCAGGTCCAGTCATGCATGGCTCTGCTGAAGAAGGTGGCCATGTTCGCTTTGTGTGTAACATCCAAAACTATGACAGAAACACAGAGGTGACCTGGTACTTTGGAACTCGTAAGCTGACAGCTAGTCATAAATATGAGATCAACTATGCCAATGGAGTTGCAAGCATCTATGTGAAAGACATCGAGGAATGTGATGATGGACTGTACAGATGCAAAGTTGTTAGTGAAGACAAGGAAGACAATGCCTATGCAGAGCTGTTTGTTGAAACTGTGAGGTCTCATCGCGAGTATTTCCTGGGACGTACACTCAAGAAACCCAAGCGGAGAGTTGACAAAACAAAACTTCTTCAAAGGCCACCTGAGTTTACTCTGCCTCTGTACAACCGCACAGCATACATTGGTGAGGACGTCCGCTTTGGTGTAACCATAACAGTCCATCCTGAGCCACAGGTGACCTGGTTAAAGGCAGGACATAGAATCAAACATGATCCCGCTAAATACACATTTACAAGTGACAAGGGTCTTTACCAGCTCATGATTCACAATGTTGAGCTTGTGGATGATGGTGAATACACTGTTGTAGCAAATAACAGATTTGGTGAAGACAGCTGTAAAGCTCGCTTAACAGTGACACCTCACCCTGTTGTTGAAGATACAATGAGACCAATGTTCAAACGCCTCTTGGCGAATATTGAATGTGTTGAGGGACAGAGTGTCCACTTCGATTTGAGAGTGTCAGGGACTCCACCACCATCACTGAAATGGGAAAAAGATGGCAAGCCTCTTGAGTTCAGACCACAAGTTGAAGTTGTTCAGGAAGCTGTGGGTCATCATGTCCTTCATATTAGAGAAACACTCATTGAGGATTCTGGCACGTACAGGGTCACTGCAACAAACTCAGCTGGCTCAGCAAGTTGTCAAGCCACACTCAAGGTTGAACGCTTAACATATACCAGGCGGGAGTTCAAGAGTGAAGCTGATAAGCAGAAATATGTCCAACACCAAATAGAAAAAACATTGAAACTGGCACAACAATTCTCTTCAGCAGAAGTGACCACACTTAACCCTGTTGCACAAGAAGCATTGAAGGAAGCTGCTGAACTGTACAAACCTGCAATAAGCACCAAAAATGTGCAGGGTGAGTTTGACATCTCTGATAAGGAAGACAAAGAAATCAAGAAAATTAAGGAGGAGGGCCGGAAGATCAGGATGCCGTATGAAATACCAGAGGCCCGTGTACATGATCCAACTGTTCTTGAAGAGAACATGGGTATTAAGCACTTTGTGCCATTGTCGGACATGAAGTGGTATAAGAAGGTCCGTGACCAATTCGAGATTCCTGAACGCATAGAAAGAGTTGTGCAGAAAAGACAGAAACGCATCCGTCTTTCCAGATGGGAGCAATTTTATGTCATGCCTCTTCCCAGAATCACTGACCAGTACAGGCCAAAGTGGCGTATTCCAAAGCTTACTCTAGACGATCTGGAAACTGTCAGGCCAGCAAGGCGTTCACCATCTCCTGAATCAGAGATCTCCTTCAGACAGAGAAGACGTTCCCTGGGCGATCTCTCAGACGAAGAAGTTCTTCAGCCTGTAGAGGAATATCTGACAAAGAGAAAATTTGATGAAGAGAGGCAAGAGCTGGAGGAGGAGCTTGAACTTGGCTTCTCTGCCTCCCCTCCAAGTAGCCCTGTTCGCTTTGAACTTTCTGCACTACGTCGTGCATCACCTAGGGTTGTTGCAAAAACTGAAGTGAAAGAGGAGATAAAACATGTACTTACTACAGAAAAGGCTCGTGGCTCTCCACCACCCATTTCCCATTTCATGAGAAGGAGGAGATCTTTGTCTCCAACATATATTGAACTAATGCGTCCTGTCTCTGAACTGATCAGACCTCCTCGTAGACGAGTGGCAGTGGAAGCTGAAGGTGAAGAGGCAGTTGAGAGAAGGTCTCCCACTCCTGAAAGGACACGACCACGCTCTCCTAGTCCTGTGTCTCCTGAGAGAAGGTCCTCAAGGTCCTCCTCTAGATTTGAACGATCTGCAAGGTTTGACTTCATGTCTAGATACGAAGCAAGGAAAGCTGCTCTTAAATCTGAGCGCAAGTATCAAGTCGTGACACAACAGCCTTTCAGTCTTGACCATGTCCCACGCATCACTGTTAGAATGCGTTCACACCGCGTACCATGTGGTCAAGACACCAAATTTACACTGAATGTTCAGTCTAAGCCAGAAGCGGAAATCCAGTGGTTCCACAATGGACAACCGATTGAGGCGAGCAGCAAATACCACCTTACAAACATGAGTGGTGTTCTGACTCTTCATATTACTGAATGCCAGGCAGATGATAGTGGCACATACCGAGTCGTCTGCACAAACTCAAAGGGAGAAACATCAGATTATGGAACTCTTGATGTTTCAGGGGGGGCATTTACTACATATTCTTCAAGACGTAAAGATGATGATGCTCCAACACCATTTGTACCCGACATAACGAAGACCGAATATTACCACACAACATCAGTCAGAGCCTCATCTGCATCAAGGACACACTTAGAGGTCAAAGAGACCAAGACAAAATTTACAGAGAGACGTGAAGTTTCTGCTTTTGAAAGATATGAATCTGAAAGACTTGCATCATCACCTATTAGACATGCTTCTACTGAATACCTGTCATCAACTTCATTTTCATCTGTAGAACGACATGCATCGTCTGAATCTAAAACGAAAACCTCTACAGCTACAACAGAGGTAACTGCTAAGAAAGTCAAAGCCACTCTGTCAGCCAAAATACTCACCAAACCACAATCTTTAACAGTGTCTGTGGGAGAGTCTGCAAGATTTACTTGTGATATAGATGGTGAGCCAGCACCAAGTGTCACATGGATGCATGAGGGACGTACAATTGTCACTTCCCATCGTGTGCATGTGACATCAACACAGTACAAAGCTACACTGGAAATATCTTCAGTAGAGTATTCTGACGAAGGTAGTTACTCTGTAGTGGTGGAAAATTCAGAAGGAAGACAAGAGGCAAGGTTTACCTTGACCATATCTAGGCCAGCACCAAAAGAGGAGATTGTTACCCCATCTCCACAAATTAAATCTCCTGAGCCTTCGCTGAAATCACCAGTACCTTCTGTAACATCACCAGAGCCATCAGTCACATCAGTTAAGTCTCCCGAACCATCTGTGAAATCACCAGAACCTGCTGGTGTCAGGTCCCCCGAACCACGGATTAAATCACCTGAGGGAATCAAGTCTCCACCAAGAGTCAAGTCTCCTGAACCAGGTTCTGCCGCTGCAAAAATTAAGTCCCCAACCCCAGTGAAGTCTCCAGAACCAGTTACGTCCCCTCTGAGAGTTAAATCTCCCACAGGCCTGAAGTCTCCAGAACCAGGAGTGAAATCTCCCCCTTCAGTCAAGTCTCCAGAGCCAGTAACCATGCCTCAGAGAGTTAAATCTCCAACAGGGATCAAATCTCCAGAACCAGCGACTTCTCCATTTCGGGTAAAATCGCCAACAGGCATGAAATCTCCTGAGCCTCAAAGAATTAAATCCCCTCTAACAGCCAAGTCTCCTGAGCCACCCAAAAGGGTTAAATCCCCACTTACAGTAAAATCACCCCCAAAGATCCTCCAACAACTCAAAGCCGAGGCTTTTGAGGACAAAGTGAAGATGATCTGTGTTGCTGAGAGCTCCGTGAAGGAAGTCGTGTGGTACAAAGACAGTAGGAAGCTGAGCCAGAGCAGTCACAATCAGATCCATACGTCTGCTGATGGCACTTGCTGTCTCTTTATTTCCGACATGTCTGAAAGCGATCAGGGTGAATATTCCTGTGAAATGATTGCAGAGAGTGGGGCAGTCTCAAAAACATCATTTTCCTTCACTGGTCAAGTGTTCCAGTCCATCTATACAAAAGTAACAGCTTTTGTATCGACACATATGGCTATTAAAGGTACATCACTTTATGTAAACATTCTGTATTTTCTTAATACTCAAATATAGTCACCCTAATACTAACAACTCACTGTCTCACCTTGCAGAAACATCCAAAATGCGCGAGAGCTCTGAGATGCTTTTGAGGGAGAGTGCTGCTAGCATGCATGAAAGTTTCTCCTCAAAATCCATCCACATGGAGAGCACAATGCAAGAAACAGCCTTCAGCAGTTCTGCCATGGCTGAAATGAAGTTTGAAACAATGTCTATGTCCAGTATGTCCTCCATGACTTCTGAATCGGTGTATGCTGTGAGCTCAAGCAGTGTGATGTCAAGTCATTCACTTGCTGAAGGATCCACAATAAGAGGCTCTTTGCACAGCAGTCAAGGTGAGTCAGAGTGTTCCTGAAGGTATTGTCATTTCTCATCACCTGATTTAAATTGCAACAACTTAGACTATCTACTCATTGTCCATTTTAGGTTCATTGAGCATACAAGTGCACTTTGTACTGACTGTAGTCCAGCTGTGTATCATATCTATATATATATATATATATAATGATGACATGATAATTCCGGACATTCCATTGTTAGGTTCCAGCAGCCAGGAATCTGTGGAATATTATCATGCAAAGACCATCCGGGAAAATAGACCTGTTAATAGTGTTTCAATCAATCAATCAAATTTTATTTATAAAGCGCTTTTTACAACTGATGTCACAAAGCAGCTTTACAGGGTTAGTAATAACAGACATAAAATCA
>BRDA01060127.1:0-13534 GCA_036984385.1 Crenuchus spilurus
TTCTATTATAAATAAAATATTGACATTTGCCATCTCCACATCATTGCATTCAGTTTCTATTCACAATTTGTATAGCGTCCCAACTTTTTTGGAATCCGGTTTGTGTATATATATATATATATACTTACTGCGAGCGCAAAATGTGCATCAATGGAATAATATATATCACAGTAAATAAAACAGATCAACAGCATCAATTATTTAAAAATATAGAGAATAATTTGTATGTGCTTAAAAATAATGATTTATTAGACATAATAAAAAATAATAATGATATAAAACATCTAAACATGTTTTAATAGTTGCATTGATATGAATAGTGACTCGGTGTCAGCCTCCGTTTTGCCATCATTTCATTTCATTAACGTGTTATTTCTCTTTCCTTTCTCTCTGTAATGAGTTTATTTTTAAAGTCATTTTTATAGCCATCTAGTTTTTAACATTTTGCGACATTGTTTTTTTTCCAGTTTTTGCAATGAATACCATGATGCACATCAGGTTTTGTGAAAATGTTATATTTTTGAGCCTTCAGTGACATAATGCTTAGTAAATTAGTAACCCAACAGGTAATTTGAGAAGAAAGTGTAATGCATGTGATCCTAAGCCTTGCGGTTATATCTGAGGTGTGAATCAGCTGTCTCACTGAATGTATTATACTACAAAATTCATATGTGACTCTGATGTGAGAGGTGCTGCAAAGCCTTTGGGGATTTTGCAGTTTGAAAATGAGCTTATTTCTGTAATATGAAATTCTGATGAGGGAGAAGGAAGGGTGGAATGACAAGATCTTAATAATACTATAGTATTTCACATTGTGGGAAGAACGGTAGCAGCATGTCCTACTGTTACTTTGGTATAATTAGCGGGATATGAGCACTGTGCATCCTGCCAGGAAATATAATATTCTCTGTGTGTGAAATTTCCTCCAAATTACCTGATGATAATGATACAGTCAATTCATATCCAGCCAAGTGCCAAAGCAGTGGCTTTAGCGAGTACATAATGCAATTGGTAATGCTATTGATCCCATTATGTTGCATAGGTTGAATACAAGAAGACATACAGACCAGGCAGTGCTGGAAGAGTAACTCACATTTGCATGGGATTCATTATTTATTAGGGCTAATTTGAAATGTATTCACTTCAGCATGAAAACAGTGAATGCGTGTGATGAATGTGTGTGTCTTGCAGTCATTCCAAAGTGTAACTCAACAAGCAAGTGTGGCTTTATGCAGGAAATAGGCCTTCTGTCTTCAGGCGCTCTAATTCAGATTTTTTTAGCATTCATGATAATGGTGCAGATGGTGCTCATTCTGATGTGATATAAATCACATATTGAAATCTGTCTTGCAACTGAATGTTACATTCTGCAGTGGTGTCCTTTTAAATTGTAAAATAAAGATTATTTGTCTAGAAGTTGCTCCATGTCTGAAAGCAAGCATCCAGAAGTTGAAGAAGAAATGGCCAAGGTTCTTGAGATTGCCATCGGTGCTGTTGCACGTTTGAAAGTAGCCAAAGGCATTATTATTAATATACTTTTTAAGCAGTTACCTGCTTTGAAGACATTTTCATTAAGATGTTTCCCAAAGAAACGTTGAGTATACAGTGGAACCTTGGTTATTATTTGCTCTGGTTATTTTTAAATTTGGTTATTGTAAATCATTGACTTTTATCAGGGAAATGTTGTCCCGGTTATCATTCATCTGCCTGGTTTTTGTTGCCATGACCAATTAACTTGCAGCTAATTTTGCAAAAACAAAGCATCCACCCACACATTCATCACTCACCCACACTTTCATAATTAATTCTGGCTTTGTTTCTCATTGTTTCTTGTTGATAACACTGAAAACAAGCTAAAACACATCACACTAAAGCGACCTCTTGAAAACTGGTGCGAAAACAAATAGTGTCCGAGAACAGGTGAACAAAAACAAAGGCTGTGGCAGGACCACACTGGCACACTCTAAAACAGAGCGTAAACCTGTAAGAGTGATGTTAAATAACAATTCATCATTTTTTAAATTTTTCTCATTGTGTTCTGTATGTAAAACTATAGTTATTCTATATAAAATGTATTTTTGTTCATATTTTGGAGTGTTTGGAACAGATTAATTGGATGTACATTATTTTGTATGTGAAATATTGCTTCAGTTATTGTTCATTTTGGTTATTATGAGGCACTTTAGAAGAGATTAATGACTAATGACTGAGGTTCCACTGTTTCTTAAATGGAAAGGTATTAAACACTCTGAGATGGGAAATGGGAAAAGTTTTTCATCCAAATGAGTTCTGGTTCATGAACTGGTTACTTTTATGATTCTTAGAACCTTAGAATTATCCAGCAAACCAGCACCAGTTTTGATCAGAACCAAGGATGCATCAAGAGGGGGCATTGCACAAGGGAAGCAAACAGTAGTAACGAGCATCTCCTTTCTTGTGTTGCTTTCCAGTTTCTTTTGAAACTCCAGACTCAAATGCTATGTTTCTTCAGTAGACCACTGCATGCTCTTCAATGACATCAACATTTTTAAGCTCTTTCCTCTAAAACTTGACCAACCTATGAATGTTGTCACAATTTGTGCTGAAAAACCTTTTCTTAGTTTCCAGCTGGGAACAAACTTTTATGGGTTCTGGAACCAGTTTATTTTTGGTGAAAATGTTCTGAACAGTTCAAAAATAGATGCAGAATCCATTCCACATTAGTCAAAAAGGGCTATCTGACTGTCTGGGCAGCTTCTGTTAGAAGTTGGATCCTCTATAAGGAAGGAGATGTATTGAGAAATGGATGGAAGTTTGGAGAAAAGTGATGGATCCAAATGCTTCATGTCTTTTTTATGGATTTTATGGTCCTACACCTAAATTTCATTTGTCACAACTCCATTTAAATTTGTACCTGCATTCATTATATGTTGAATAGAAAGAAATGAGTCACTATAAGAAGGGGGATCTCTGAGATACTTTGGGGTGGGGTTCATGCTATAAAGCTTTACCCTGAAGAACCCAGTGATCATAAGCTGTATGCAACGGTTCTGAAATGTTGATTCATAGGGTTCATAGGGTTAGTTTCCCAGAAAAGTGGAACGTGATGTTGAACAGAAGAAAACCGAGACAGCTTAAATGTATGACGGATAGGGCTGGAAATTAAATTTAAACTGAAATTCAGGACCTCTAACCCACATAATCTTGCTCATGTTGATTATTTCAAGTATGTATTTATTCTGTTAACACTGTGGAGTCTGTGAACCCACCTGCAGGAGCAAAACCAAACCTATTTTCAAATATACAGTGGGGAAAAAAGTATTTGGTCAGCCACTGATTGTGCAAGTTCTCCTACTTAGAAAGACGAGAGAGGTGGTGAAGACTTACAGGAAACGTTTAACCTCTGTCATTGCCATGTTATAAAGTATTGAGTTGAACTTTTGTTATTGACCAAATACTTATTTTCCACCATAATTTACAAATAAATTCTTTAAAAATCCTACAATGTGATTTCCTGGATTTTTTTTCATTTGTCTCTCATAGTTGAAGTGTACATATGATGAAAATTACAGACCTCTCTCGTCTTTCTAAGTAGGATAACTTGCACAATCAGTGGCTGACCCCGCTGTGTGTATATATATATATATATATATATATATATATAAGGAGCTTAAATAAGCAGAGACACAACTGTGAGAGTGACTCAGACAAGATGCACATATTTTCCCACCAAAAGACGTGCTCTGTCATTCATATGGTTGGATTACCGGCTGTGAAATGTGTGGATTTTTACCAAACAAAGGCCTCTCACCTGAGGTGAAGCTAAACAATAGACCTCTCCCTGAATGTTTCACATCTATCTCATAAATATGTAAAGTTAGTGAGGAAAACAAAGTGTCACCTCATATTTGTTAAGCTTTAAAAATAAAACCACATACCATTTCTAAAAACTGTAATGACCACTGTGTAGCCAACACCTCTGTTAATTCAGTTCAGAGCTCAGAAGTCTTGACTAGAAAATAAATAAAATAATTTTAGATGTGTGTAATTTGTAAAAAAAAAAAAAAAAGTCAAGCCATGTCAGAAATACCCACAAATTCCAAAGGGTTAATACATACAAAACTGTAAATATTTTTCCCATTGTGTGTGGTAATATATTGCTTCTGTCTCAATAAAAAAACATGGAGAAATGTAACCGACCCAACTGAGCATGCCTGTCATTTGGCTCTTAGTGAGGTCAACACTGAACAAAAAGACAAAATAATTGTTCATTAATTATAATCAGTGTTAATTGTGATATTAACTTGAGGTCATATCACCTAAATTTAATGACTGGTATGTATCTAGAGCTTTTAATAATTTGAGGAGCTGATCAATGGATTAAATGGTGGGACATTTGATAGACAAATGTAGGCAGTATTCATGGTTTATTGAACCAGACCTGCATGGACATTTGGAAAATGTGGCTCCAGACCCCTGAAGAGGAAGTCAAGGGCAACAGTGATAAAGAAGAACTTTCTATCAGAAACGACCAGGCGGCTGAATGACATTGTGACAACATTGTCTGCGTTCTTGCAGCGTTATGATGAGGTTCTCTGCCTACTATGAAGGCTCACACGAAGGTAGAGATGGGATTTTTCAGGCATGGCCCTCCTCTTAAACTCAATTTTAGCTGAATCTGTGGAGCATAATGAAAGTGGAAGCTTCTGAGATTTTGCATGCTTTTTTAGGCTGAGTGCATAACATCACATTGGTAAAATTATAATGATTTGGACTTGAGTGGCTCGTGATGCCTCACTGCAGTGCAGATGAGGACAGGAAGCTGCAGGAAGATGAGGGAATGTTCTGCAGCTCCTGGGCTCTCCTGAGAGTCGCCCATGACAAATTGTCTGCATTGTGGGCCTTTTGTTTAAGAGCATTTGGAAAAAAGCAACTTGTCCCTCGTGTAGAGCCCTGTGGCTTGGCGTTCGAGCAGAGGTGGTGGTGTTAAAAGCCCAAAAGGACATACTGTACCTGTGTCCCAAACCACCTCAGAGCTTCAGACACATTGACAGCATCACTATCAATATTAACACTTCCAGGTTCTTCGATGAGAAGAAGAGCTGAGTTAGCGCAGAAGTAGTAACTAACGGTACTTTGAGGAAAGCCGGTGGTCACATTACTCAGAGACAAATGCGGTAATTTGATCCCCACTACAGGGTACAGAAGCTCTTTTCTTTGAGATCATTTCTCCCTCTGTGTACTCCCCTGAGCTAAAGAATTCAAAAGCAAAGCTCAGACTCAGGTAGCGATCAAATGCACCAATCAGAAATCTGCTTTTTTATTGAATTAAGCGAAGGCTCAGTGGATTTGTTGGCCTTTTCAATTCAAAACGAGTGCTCGTGTAACCAGAGCACGTTTGAGCAGATATACCGCTTTGTTATCTGCTTCATGTTTTGGGTGTGTGCCTGTTGGCTGGTCGTGAGATATCTGCTCCGAGCCAAATTAACTTTAAGCATCTGTTAATGTCCAGCACTGTACAGCATCCAGGTATTGTTGTAGAACTGCAGATTTGAGAATGTACCTGTAACAATGTGGAAGGTTAAGTGAAGAAGCAGACATGGATAGAACAAAATTAGAGATTTAACTAACGATAAAGGGGCAAACGAGATCAGCATAAGTGAACAATAACAAAGGGGTATCCAAGGAATAGTGATTAAACTGGCAGAGGTCAAGATCAGCAAGGCAAAACACAGCAAACAGATCAGAAAAGGGCAAAGATGGACTAAGACCCGGTCATGTTGCCATTGACAGCCGGTGCCCGAGGCCGTTCTCTTTCTGGGTGGGCACCTGATAAAACTAAATAAACCAGCATTTGACATGGCGCATCAAATCATCACAGACTGCAGAAACTGCACACTGGACTTCAGACACCTTGGATTTGGTGCCTCTCAAACTCTAGGACCTCACAAAGTTGACATTCACCCGAAAAGAGGACTTTGGAGCACTGAACAACAGTCCAGACCTTTGTCTTCTTAGCCCAGGTAAGACAGTTCTGATATTATCTCTGGTTCAGGAGTGTTGATATTACGAATGTGGCAGCTGTAGCTCTGAGAGATACACAGTATTAATAATATTTCAAACTCCAAATGAGATGTAATAATTGATATTCTGGATTTCTGCTTTTCATGAGCTATTGAACTGGCTTGAAATGTGTCACACAACATGTATTGAACATAAAACCTGAATTAAAGTATGATGAGGTTCCCATTTTGTCCACTTTTTTGCAGTGTTGGCACATTCTGCTGCATTGTATGGCTTCGAAACGGGCATCTCGCCCCTCCCTCCTCACTGCTTTTACAGATATGTAAATATGCTCTGTATCAGTTTTAAATCATATCGTCTCTGTTTTACTTGGTCTATCAACATCAAATACTAGCACAGAGTTTCAAGACTGAAACTTTAGACAGAAGTTGACAGGAATGCTCAATGTGACTTTGTTTTTATGCTTGAACCAGTCGTGATTGGCCTCGTTGGCGTTATTGGCAACTCCAGAAGGTTGAAATGTCAACACAAATAATTGCGATAAACATTACTGGTGTATTAAGTTCACTGATGTTTAAAGTTGAAGCTTTTGAGAGATATTGCTCTTATGTTAAAGGGCTTTTAATGTTAGATAACACACTAGTGACTTTTGCATGTCATCAAGGCAGCTGGGCTAAACTGGGTCATTCTGCGTCCTCATATTCACTCTGAGGCTGGGTGCAGATTGTTATTTTAGTGATCTGGACAGCATCGTGTATTGCTTTTGGGGAGTACACCTGATCCCTCTTCAGCACCGCATGGTTTCAGCACTTAGAGCTGCGTCTGAGAGAGAAGGTGGGTTTCTCGGAGTCCCTCAGAACCAGCCCTGAGACAGATCACAGGAATGCTTCATGTACTTTTGGATTGAGCATTTGGAGAGTCCAGCTGGACTCTGCGATGGTCAACGTACACTATATACTCACTGGCCACTTGTTTGGGTACACGACCTTGTATCTACACTCATGCATTTTAGCTCTTATTTGGATGAATCATTCTCAGCACTGCAGTGACACTGACGGGGTGGTGCTGTGTTAGTGTGTTAGGACTCACTGTCCAGTCTATCAGATACACCTACCTTGTTGGTCCACCTTGTGAATGTCACAGGATGTTGTTGGCTGGTTGGCACACTGAAGTATTCTAAACATCAGCAGCTTTGCTATCTGCTCTACCCATAGCAGCCCAACCTATAAACACACCACCACCACATCAGTGTCTCTGCATGGCTGAGAATGATCCACCATCCAAATAATACCAGCTCTGGTCCTGTGGGGGTCTTGACCATTGTAAAACTTCAATGTACAGATACAAGGTGTGTGCACCTAATGAAGAGGCCAGTGAGTGGAAATGGGTTTCCACACTAGGATGCCTTGGTGTCATTTCCCCACTTAAGCTGTCAGCTGTGTTAACTGCTGGGCCCTGATTAAGCAGGGCTCTGGCATTTGAGAATCCTCACGTCAAGCTTGGCTACTTCTTGAAATCCTTCTTCATAAAGTGCAGGAGAGAGAGAGAGAGAGAGAGAGAGAAAGAAGCCCAGATTCAGAGACAGTCCCAAACCCCCCCTCTGTTCCTGTCCATGCTTTGAAATTTAGCAGCACTATCTCTCTGGTTGCATTCTGTTTTTGAGTAATTGTGGCTCAGGCTTGGGCTGTGCACGGTGTCAGTGTGCAGTGACTGCCTTCCTTTGTACTGTCTGTTAAAATGTGTAGCTTATCTGGCAATAGCCACACAGGCGCTTGCTTAATTGCCTCGGCCTCTCTTTGTTTTGAATCCCGGAGAAGCCGCTTTATGAAGAAAGGCAGGTTAATTGGTCCCTCGTCTGATAAAGTTGACGTCTGAAAGAGCTCAGACCCATCTGAGTCTGTCCACTTAAAGCACGGGCTTAACATTAGCTCACATTCTGGAAGAAGCTTATTAATGACAGGTCTGTCACATTAGCCCTACTGTAACGCTATTGATTTTCACTAAGTGGAAATTGTCTGGTTTGTCAGCCACAAATATTCGTCTTTATCAACAATATGTGGAGGTGGGGCTTAGAAATCAAGTTTGCTTTTTGGTAGCCCCTTTGTTTATGGCCCCTGATGGCCTTACAAAGCCTTAATTGCATTCATAATGGCACCTTACAGCCCGTACCTACATGGCGGTGCCTTGAATGAGTTGTTTTCTGTTGCGGAGGTGACATATTGATAAGTTGTCATAAAGATATTGCACTTGTTCATTCATTTCTCTGTCACAAATGGAGTACTGAATCTCAACATCTCATAAATGTCATGCTTTCCACATTGCCAGATATCAAAGGCAATTTATAGTTGAGAGGGCCTCATGATTTATCTCAAACACCATTCCAGAACATGCCCATTGAATGAATAGTGCTGGAGGAAATGGTCTCCAAATATTTCATTGGTGGAAGGTGATGATATTGAGCTACTGCTAGTGATTCAAAATTTTTTTTCAATAACAAAATTAATTAATGAACAATATTGGGTTTTAAAATTTTTATATGATTCAAAAGCAAAACAATGGTTGGAAACAATGGAACAGTACAGTGATTATAATTACATTTTTAAAAAGTAGTTTTTTATTTTATATTCAATTTTTGAATTTCAAATTAAATGATCAAATAATTAAAAAAATATTTTAAAATCAAATAATTGTATTTTTTATACATTGTTTAGATTCATTACATTTTATTGTCATATATTTTATTGTCATATATTCATTCACAATTATATATTTCAGACCTTTTTTGTTGATATTTGATACATTGTTTTGTACTGTTTTGAATTGTTATTTATATTCTAATAATTAAAAAAAATAATAGTAAAAAAATAGATTTTTATGAGCTAAGCCAGACTGATCAACATTAACATAAAAAGGCTTGAAATGTCAGTTCATCTGTAATAAATATAACATTTGATGGTTTACAGTTCTGAATGAAATTACAAACAAATTGTTATTTTAATATTTTAATTTTAAAATTATGTAATATTTTTCAATAAAAAACCTTTTCATAATATTACATTTTTATAGATAGCAGTATCATAATTTGATACAAAAATGTGATGACATACAGACATCCATTACAAGGTGCTATTTAGTAAATACTACTAAAAAAACAAAAACACAAAAAAAAACACTTCAGTGTTTATTACCAAGTTGTGAGCTTTAAATGTCTTCACTTGTAATCATAATAATGTAAAAAACAAAAAAAAAAACAAAACAACAAACAAATCACATTTAAAAATTCCACTGAATTTATTATCATGGATGCATAGATGGATGGAGACAGCACATTTTTATTGAGATTCAACACAGAATTGTATTGTATTTTTTAACATTACCAAGCAGTTCATCACACCAACAATTATTATTTTTACCATCGCTGCTGAATTAATTATAGCTTAATTTTATTCTTTATGGTCATACATCACTCCTTTCTTCAGAAAACTCAGATGTTTGAGTTTGACACACATTTCTATTTTAACACAGACTCATCTTTTTTTATTTAGTTATGAGTTGAGTGCTTTTCAGTGAAGAAGTACTGCTGAGGTTACAGTGTGAGTGCAAGCCAGTGAGCTTGGCAACCAACATCTTGACTGTTTCTGTAAAAAGTACAGAAATGTATATTAGCATGTTTTCAAAAATATTTCTGTATGGTACACTGAAGCAATTGTTAAATTGATTTGACAAAGTTGAGTCTTCAGCATCTGTGCTGACTGACACTGACCATCCCTAGATATAACATTGGAACATGCCCTATTCATGGTTTATATTTATTCACTGCTGGCACTCTATATGGACAAAAATCCTTCCCAAAAGTATTGGATGGAGCACCATCATTCCAGAGAGCACAGTTCCATTGCCAAATAAAAGTTAATATCTAGTAACGTATCTGCTTTTGATCTATAAAAAAGTCAAAATATTTATTCAGTTAATGGAATAATCAATAGAATCCACACCATGGGAGCAAAGCTTGGTGGTGCATTTTTATGCTACACAAAGACCAAAACTGTGATAATGGTAAACATATATATTGATATATTAAGCAGCTCTTATGTCAGTCATCATGCAGCTGATGGTCACCCTAAGTTAAGTGCAATAACATAGAGCGCAAAACAGATCTGGGTGAGGCAGAAAAAGGGCAAACTTCTCCTGCTGGCACCGCCCTGACCTGCCAGACTGAGCCTGGGGAGGGCGAGGGGAAACACAACAGTGCTTCCTGTCTGTGTCTGGTATTTAAAAGCTGAGAGGAGAATAAAGGGAGATTGATGTTTTGATGGATAGTCATTGACTTCTAACCTTTTCCCCCCACGTTCCAGTGTGGCGAGCCGTTGTCAAATGGCAGAGGAAATTTGCAAAGCTATTACCAGAGTGTCTTTCTAAATCATATGCCTCAGAGTGGAGATGACTCCTATAATACCTGCCATTTACTGGCCAAATTATCTATTATATTCCAGCCTTGTGTGTGGCAGGGTCGTCCTTGCTTTGGGGGGGGGGGGTCGGTTGAGCGATGAGGGGCTCATTCTGGGAGCAATCACGACTAATTTCATACCATGCTTTCCTCTGCGCTACAAATCTTTATTGTGTTTTCTGGCATTTCAGAGATCGATGGCTTATAGTTGTTGTTTGTGTTAATGCATGAATAATGACCCATAACATTAGAACCACCTCAGTGTACCTGCTATTGTAGTTCTACAATTATAGACTGTAATCCATTTGTATACTTTGTTCAACCTGTTCTTCAGTGGTCAAGACCTCGACCACAGATATATATTTATCACTCTCAGCACTGCCGTGACACTGATGTGGTGGTGGTGTTAGTGTATGCTGTAGGTGTCAGAGACTGTAGCTTATCTGTTAGTGTCCTCTAGTCCTTCATTGGTGGTCACGGGATGCTGCCTCTAGTAGTGATGGAGCCATTTAAGAACCACATCTGTGTCACTGCAATGTTGAGAATGATCCACCAGTGAAATAATTTCTGCTCTGTATGGGGTCCTGACCATTGAACAGGGTGAAAGGAGCTACCAAAGTATACAGAGAAACAGATGGGCTACAGTCTATTGTAGAACTCCAAACTGTGGTCAGTGATGCTGATAAAATTATTCTAATGTCATGGCTGATTGATGTACACACTAGTATGCATTTTAACTCTTCCAGCTATTTTTGGTTGTGACCCCCTTCAGTGCAAATGGAACCTCTGGCTGGGATTTTTTTGCTGTGTAATTAGGGAAGGCCACAGTGCTTTAACACGGCACATCTGTCTCTTGGTCCTTGTCGTTGACTTGCACCACTTTTAATGTCTTTCCTGCGTGCATACATTAAAAGGTAATTAGCCGATCTCCAGCGATCATCTCCGTCAAGACTCGATTAGTAAAGGGTTTTGTTAATGTGACAAAGGATTCAGAGATAGCTCAGAAGTGTTGGCAGTTATTAATTAATAGGCTGTAATAGCTAAGCAACCAGGGGTGAGCCGGCTAACACGCAGGCTGTCACAGATGCCGAAATGTGACGCACAACTTTCTGCTAGCCTTTTGTCCCAGGGGCTATTTTGAGGGATTTCAGTGCTGTTCTCTGCTGTGTGTCAGGTCTACCGGAGTGGGTTGTTCTTGCTCAGGATGAGTATAACGAGCAAATTCAGGGCTCCTTGGCCTTTGTTAGGACCTGTCCTGTTTGGACTGTTCAACCATCGACTAGGACTGAAAGCTTAATTTTTATATCAAAAATGTAGTCTGAGTATAAATGTAGTCTGAGTATAAATGTAGTCTGAGTATAAATGTAGTCTGAGTTTAAATGTAGTCTGAGTATAAATGTAGTCTGAGTATAAATGTAGTCTGAGTATCATGAGCTGCAGTTTTTTTTAGAATTGGGTCCTACTTGTCTCAAATTTTAAGCAGAAATTTGTGAGCTTGTGAACTTCCTGTAGATAACTACCCCCCCTTTTTATTTTATATATATATATATATATATAGTGATGGTGTGTGCAAAGTATTCATCACAAGGGCTAGTTAGAATTTAAATGTTCATGTAAGGCATGAATGAATGGAGTTATGTGGTCAGACTCCAAAACGTCTGAATCTGAGTCTGATGGGTCAAACTACAAGCCAGGAAAATCTGGATATTCCGATGGTTTTGGCCGAAAAATGGTTTGAACCTTGAACGCAATCAGTCGCAATTACATTTTTTTACCCCGTCATCTACACAGTGCCATCCTCTGAGTGCCACACATTGCACCCCTCAACTTCCACAGTGTTGATATTGTTCATGAGTGTACTTTAAAGAGGATTGTTTTAAAGATGGAACTGGTTTTACCTTCTGCCATAACTCACCTTCCAAATCAATTCTGAGAATTGCCTGATTATAAAGCAACAGAGCTTGATGGACATAACAGTGAAGCCACACTGGAGGCAGCTGTGACCTAAGACCAATAGGACATGGCTGAAGTGCCCTTGAGCAGCTGCTCCCTGGGTACTGTGAACGATGGGGCTGCCCACTGCTCTGGGCATGTGTGCTCACTGAGCCCCAGTGTGTTTAGCATTCCTTCATTCTTCCTCCTTCATCTGTGTGTCACCAAAACATCCCCAACCCACCGGATCAGTGACTTTGTAAGAGCTCTGAAGGTGACCTGTGGTGTTTGAGATGAAGATGTTAGCAATGTATCCATTAAGTCCTATAAACTTGACACTAGTGTTCTTATAAGATCGTCAGACTGTAAACTCTAAAATTAAATTAAATTAAGCATTTAAGTAGCAAAACAGTTGTTGTGATGTTTGTATATTAAGTGTCTATAAGCAGTAAAATACCATTATTATTATTATTATTATTATTATTATTATTATTATTACCAGTTCCAAGTATTATTTTCATTAGAGTTTTACATGTAATTGAAAATA
Source organism: Crenuchus spilurus (assembly GCA_036984385.1). NCBI lineage: Eukaryota > Metazoa > Chordata > Actinopteri > Characiformes > Crenuchidae > Crenuchus > Crenuchus spilurus. The sequence goes on from BRDA01060127.1 coordinate 12,930, forward strand.
TGTGTTTAGTGTATAGAGGTCTTGTGTTTGATGTGCCACCTTGGTCAAGGTGTTCTCCTCTTGTCTGCATGGGTTAGTCCATGGTGTTATTGAACTGAGGTGGAGGTTGGTTGAATTGGTTACTCTAAATTGCACTGGTGTGAGTTTGTATATGTCTTTGTGTATGTGCCCAGTGGTAGATTGGCATCCTGTCCTGGATGCAGTTAAAATAGGGTCATGCCTTGCCCAGCGCCCAATGATGGGGTAGGGGGACTCACGCTGCTCAACGATGACCAAAAAGTGATTAAAATCACTTTAAGTGATTAAAATGTGTGTGTGTGTGTGTGTGTGTGTTCCTGTATTTATCCTGGAAGTCCTCATAATGACATGAATGTGTCAGATCTGTAGAAGTGGAGACATTTCATTACAAACGTTTTGTATTGTACTTTTGGTTGACTATTGACTAAAAGTTAAGTTTAGGTTTATTTTTACTCAGTTTTACACAAGTGAATGGAAAATCCTCACTAGTATAATATAACCAAAGTGTGTTTGCGTACAAACCGGATTCCAAAAAGGTTGGGACACTAAACAAATTGTGAATAAAAACTGAATGCAATGATGTGGAG
>BRDA01060128.1:0-12913 GCA_036984385.1 Crenuchus spilurus
TAGTGTAAATACTTTTTGATGTTTGGTTTTATAATTATTGTTTACATAACAATACGTTTGTGGCTTAATAATGAAGAAATGTATGTAAATCGGTGTTCAGTTTTTGACTGGACGAGTCTATTTGACGCAGACACGAGGGCGGAGTCAACTAAGTGCTGCTTAGGGACTCGTTCGTAAGTTTGGAAGATAAGAAAGCTTTTGGGAAACAGTCCGAAAAATCACGTTCTTAAAGTTGTTCGTAAATTGCTAAGTTCAAACGCTTTTGGGAAACACACCCCTGAACAATTTCTTAAATACGTTGCTTAAATATGTGCTCTGACTCCAATACGTTTATCTTCTTCTGGTGAAGCCACTCTTTTGTGGATGTGGAGGTGTGCTTGGGGTTGTTGTTCTGCTGAAAGGTGACATTTTTAGCAGAGACCTGAAGGTTTTGTGCCAAAACTGACTGATATTTGGAACTGTTCATAATTCCATCCACCTTGACTAAAGCCTGAGTTCCAGCTGCAGAGAAACAGCCCCAAAGCATAAAGCTGCCTCCACCATGCTTCACTGTGGGTCTGGTGTCAGCTTTGCACCAAACACATAACACACAAGTGATTGTGATTTAACACAAGTTCAGTCTTGGTCTCATCAGACTATAACATATTTTCCTACATGATTTTGGCAAAACATGGCAGAGCTTGAATGTTTTTCTTTGTATGAAAATGCTTAGGCCTCTTCACAAACTCCTGGAGCAATTTTCTTCTCATCTTTCATCAGTATAGGAGGGACGTTCAGTTCTTGGTAATGATGATGATCATCATCTTCACTGTGTTCCATGGTATATCTATTGCCTTGGAAATTGATTTGTCCTTTTCTCCTTACTGACACCTTTCTACAATGAGATCCACTTGAAGCTCTTTAAGGGTCATGGCTTTTACTGTAAAAGGCTACTAGAACAGCTGCACTTTATTTGAGGATAAACAGCATCACTTTAAATGAGAACAGCTGTGTATTGACTATTTAACATAAGCTTAAATGTGATTGGGTGTTATTTCCCCATCTAAATGATTTCAGTTTGTTTTCAGCGGATTCAGATTAGATAAATCACACAAAATATACACATACCAGATAAAAATCAAAAACATAGTTACAACATACATGGGAATGCCTGTGTTGGATATATGGACACGTAGTAGGTTAAGTGTTTTCAGAGAGGCCCAGTATATCCCTCAGTGGGACCTATTTAAATGAGAACAGCTGTGTATTGACTATTTAAATCTCTGAAGGCTGTGCTCCGCAAATTTCACAAAAACCCTTATATAACCCTGTGAGATTTTATCCTAGAAGTAAATCTAAACATACCATGGGAACATTAAAGGGTCTAATTTTCAAATATATATAGGATGAATCGGAATATATTTTTAGATTCTTGTGGAAGAAACATAAATAACCAGAGGCACATTTTTCACCATGAGTCAAAGCGTGAGCCTTTTTTCCCCATCCATTCATGCAAACCGCTATTCATATGATAAGAACATTGTAATTCAGCACATGCCATTGGAGGTTAAGGGACTGAGGAATGTGTGACAACACCCATTTGGTCTCTATAAACAAAGAGCTCTCACCTGAATGAAGACTTCCCACCTGAGTGTTCACAACTACAGTATCTCATGAATATTCAATGTAGGAATGAGTGATTCAGTAAAACAGAGTGTCACCTCACATTAGTTAAGCTTTAGAAATAAAAGCACATACAATGTCTAAAAACTGTAATGAGCAGTGTGTGGCCATCACCTCTGTTTATTCAGTTCTGAGCTCAAAAGTCTTGACTAAAAATTTTTAGAGTGTTTTTTCACAATATATCAGCACATCTGAAAACAGGTTTTTGTAAAGTCTAAGTTTAGAGCAGATTTAATCAGAATATAGAATTATGACACTCTTACTGTTCTGACACTGTTGTTGCTGAGTTTGTGCTGTTTAAAGTCTGTTTAACACTTTAGGGGGGAAATTTATTTTAGATGGGTGTAATTTGTAAAAATCCAAGCCATGTCAGATTATATCAGAGTGTATACCTATTTTGGCCTTATCACTGATCCTGAAGGGCATCTGTATATGGAGCCAACATTTAACCCGTGGACAAAACTTGATTGTACCCACATGGGCATGTTAACCAGGGCCTTTGGTTCCTTACATATCCTTCCAATGGATTCTTTAAATAAATGAGATATTCAAAACATTTGAAAAATCTTGTAAGAGAATTTAATTCAAGAGAATTGTGGTTGAGTAATAGACACTTTAGTTTTTGTTCAAGAATGTTGCTCAAAGAATGCATTGCACCGGTATTATCCATTGCCCATCTTTATCTTTTCCTTTTATACATTTTAAGGATAAAAATGCTGAAGTGGAGCAAGTCGTGTTGTTTGTTTTTACCCGTAACTAATTAAAGTCAAAGTTTTATGTTAATATGGCCTTATTTTCAAAACTCATTTAAAGGACCCTTCAAAGGTTTTGGTTCCTGGACCAGGTCGTGGTCTGCTGGGATGAATGTGCAGGAGACTTAATTTTACACATGCACGGTTAACTATGGAACATCAACAGAGGCCTGTACCTTGGAGAGGCTGAACTATTATGGAAAGCAAAAGCAGTGCTCCAGATACTCTTATGGCTTCCTTATCTGCAGGGCACTCAATCACTGTAGAGTAACCAGGCTATGTCAATTTGCATAAGCATATGTATGGCATATGCCAGAAGATATGGTATTTTTACCTTATAAGAAAAATAAAAATTATTATTATTATTATTATTATTATTATTATTATTATTATTATTATTATTATTATTATTATTATTAAGCTTTGGCTAGTGATACTGTACATGAAAGCATATCTTTTTTCCACTAGAGTTGAAAGAAAAGGCAGAAATTACAGTACAGGTACCAATAGGACATAAGGGCATGACCAACTAAATAATAATAATAATAATAATAATAATAAGGCACTGAGTGGCTCAACGGGCAAAGACGCTATGACCAGAGGATCGTGAGTTTGAATCTCGGTCATGCTGTTTGTCATCAACATTCGGGGCCCAAGAGAGCAAACATTGGCAGTGCTCTCTCTGGGTGGGTAGATGGCGCTCTCTCTCACTATCACTTTCACATTGCAATGTCCACTGGGTCAGGCGTCTACTGATTGGTCCAATCTGAGCTGGGGACCTTGTGTGCCTTCCTCTGAGCGCGTTAGGCTCTCCAGTTACGGTGTATCAGCGGTGGTTCGAAAAAGAAGCGGTGGCTGTTTCACACACAATGGAGGAGGCTTGTGCTTGCCTGCACCCTCCTAGAGTTAGGGACATTGCAAAGTGATGGGGAGAGGCCTAACAGAGGGGATGGGTTAATTGGCTACCACTACATTGGTAAGGGGATAAAATTGGCAAAAACCTACAAATAAATTATTTTAAAAAAAATTAATAATAATAATAATAATTATTATTATTATTATTATATTGATACCTATGATGAATTTTATAAAAATTTTCCTCTACTGTATTTTTTTTTTATTTGGTAAAACTTTATAATGATTTTCATTAATAAGCCATTAATTAATGTTTAATAACTGTGAACAAATCATTAGTTCATGAGAATTTGAACATTAATGATTTGTTCATAGTTATTAAACATTAGTTAATGGCTTATTAATGAAAATCAATAATGAAAGTTATTATAAAGTGCTACCTTTTATTCTCCTCCATCTAACTCTTCATGCCCAAATCAGGTTTTTCAGGATCAACTACATGAAACAAATACAGATTGTTGATATTGTTTGTGTAAGAACCCATGTTGCATAATTTGTAATATAACACATGCTTACAATTTACTGCTGAACACTAAACATGTAGGTGTTTTTAGTGCTAAAAATAATTTATTTCAGGTTGTGCAGCACTGAAGGGACTTTATGTAGGTTTAGATCTGTGCCACAAAAAAGTATCTTCAGCAGGACAGAAACTGAGTGCTCAGCTCTATTTATTTGGACCTCAAACATCCGTAAAGGACTAAAAGCAAAAAGCACGTATTGTAACTGAAGATATGATGTATGTGAAGCAGAATTATTAATTAGCAGTTAAATATAGTCAGAAACAAGGATCCAACTTTATCACTCCTCCCTACTGTGTGGAAAAGAAGAAGGTAATGAAGCTCTGATAGCCAGACATGCAGGTGGTTCCATAGAAAGGTATAAGCCATGTTGTTCTCATTGTCCACTGGTAATAAGAGTTCACTATTGTTAATGAAATACAGATGGCACAAAATATGGTGGCGCCACGTAAACAAATGTGAATATGGAGTATTCTGCAAGTCCCTTATCTAATTGAGTCATCGCAGGCCAGTCAAGGTCATGAAGACTCTTAGCTTTTCTCCTCATGCCTGTTTTGCCCTATTATGACCCATTACACATTTCCGTTACAATTCAATCTACTACAGTTGTGCTCCTCTGACTCATGGCACAACCTTGGTACACTTGTGTAATTTCATTTGGCTGTCTGGAGATCCCTGCAAGGAAAGTGTAATTGAGAGTTTGAGTATGTCTGGGAGCTGAATGTGGCATTTCCATTCTGTCTTTCGCTAAGAAGGATTGAGTGACTGGAGAAACTGATGAGAGCTAAATGAATTGGAACATTCCCTTTTGTTCCTTAAACATTTGTAATTTTCCTCACCAGTGAATTCTTCTGCTGGTGAACAGAGGAAGAATAATCATGTCGTAGATGTAAGGTTGCTCTGCCTCTCTCGTATCTGGAGGGATATTCCGAGAGGAAAACAAAAGCTCATTGGGAGGGCTATTTTGTGTTCTCACTTACTTCAGATTTTGTCTCTACAGTTGGAGCTCAGTCATCATTTGCCCTTCTTATAGTACAATTCGGTTATTGTCAACTTTTTTCAGAAACATTTTGTCCCAGTTATTGCCTAGTTTTTGTTGTGTTCACGTGGCACGCTGCTAATTTAGCAAAAATAAAGCATTCACCCACTTGTTTGCCATTCACTCTGGCTTTGTTTCTCATTGTTTCTTGTTACTAAAGCTCAAAACAGACTAAAACACGTCAGACTTAAGCGATGGTGCACAGCACTACTGCATGAAAATGGGTGTGAAAACAAATAGTGGTCAAAAACATTTGCAGAATTTGGCAGACGCTCTTATCCAGAGCGATGTACAACAGTGCTTTGTTCCCATAATAGAATTATCTCTGCTAATAAAGACAGGTTAGACTACAAGCAACTCTTCAGTTCAGACATTGTTAGAACAGCCATTACTAATGCCTAGAAGGAAGGAAAGATACACAATTATCCACAATATGAGCATAGCAAACCATTACAAAAAGAGATTTAAACTAGTGCTGACTTAAGTGCTCCATAAAGAGATGGGTCTTCAGTCTGCGTTTGAAGACTGTGAGGGACTCTGCTGTCTGAACAGCCAGAGGGAGTTCATTCCACCACTTTGGTGCAATAACAGAGAAGAGTCGAGATGTTAGCCTTCCATGTGTCTTGAAGGATGGTGGGTCAAGCTGAGCTGTACTGGAACCTCTAAGGGACCAAGGTGTGACTCGAGACTTGACCATTGCATTTAGATACAGAGGGGCTAGTCCATTACTTGCTTTGTAGGCGAGCATCAGGGTCTTGAATCTGATGCGGGCAGTTCCAGGAAGCTAGTGAAGTGAACACAGCAGTGTAGTGACGTGAGAGAACTTGGGCTGACTGAAGACCAGTCGAGCAGCTGCATTTTGAATCAGCTGTAGGGGTCTGGTGGCTCTTAGAGGAACACCAGCCAGGAGTGAGTTGCAGTAGTCAAGTCTTGAGATGATGAGAGACTGGACAAGCACCTGGGTAGCATCCTGGGTCAGAACGGGTCGGATATGTCGAATGTTAAAGAGGATGAACCTGCATGACCGCGCCACATTTGCGTTGTGAGTAGCAAATGATAGCTGGTCATCGAGGATCACCCTAAGGCTTCTTGCTTCTTGAGATGGCACAACAATGGAGTTCTCAAACAGGACAGGAAGTTCAAGATGCAGACCAGTCGTTCCAGGAATGAATAGGAGCTCAGTCTTGCTAGGGTTGAGCTTCAGGTAGTGAGTCGTCATCCAAGTGGAGATGTCAGCCAAACACAATGAAATGCAGCTGGATACCTGAGTGTCAGAAGGAGGGAAGGAAAGCATCAGTTGTGTGTCATCGGCGTAACAGTGATGAGAAGAAATTACTTCACCAAGAGAATAAGTATAAAGTGAGAATAGAAGAGGACCCAGTACTGAGCCTTGCGGGACACCAGTGGAGAGCCTGCATGGAGCGGATGTGGACCCACTCCATGTTACCTGGTATGAGCGACCCTCTAAATGAAATCTGAACCACTTCATTGCAGAGCCAGTGATCCCAATCTTAGAGTATTGACAGGAGGATCTCGTGGTTGGCCGTGTCAAAGGCTGCAGAGAGATCAAGTAGAATGAGAACCGATGACAGTCCAGCAGATCTAGCTGTCTTGAGTTTTTCAGTCACAGCTATCAGGGCCATTTCAGTGGATTGTGCAGGTTTGAAGGCAGACTGATATGGGTCTTGTAGTTGGTTCTGGGAGAGAAAGACAGATAGCTGGTTATAGACAGCACGTTCAAGAATTTTTGATGAAAAACCCAGACAACAGGTGTACAAAACTAAAGCTGCCAGCTGGACCACACCAGCACTCTCTAAAACAGAGCGTAAACATGTAAGAATTATTTTAAATGTTTATTTTTTCATTTCATTAGTCTTTTGTATTTATTTCTCATTGTGTTCTGTATGTAAAACTATAGTTATTCTATCTAAAATGTATTTTTGTTCATATTTTGGAGTGTCGGAAACAGATTAACTGGATTTACATTATTTCTTATGGGAAATATTGCTTCAGTTATCATTCGTTTTGGTTATCATCAGACACCTTAGAACAGATTAATGATGAAACCTGAGGTTCCAGTATAGGTTTACTTGAGATGGACCAGCATTTTTGGGTTGATACTGATTGGTGATTGTCTTTCAGTAGGAAAGTATCCACATTAACCTTTCCAGACAAATTTGGTAAGACATCATCATTCAGGGCTTTAGTAATGTTATGTGCCCTGATTTTAGAGATGAGAAATACTTTGCTGCTTGTAATCAACCACATTTAAAATGTTGAATTCTGACCACCATCTGCAAAGGCTTGGTCTGGTACTTACTGTACTGATCTGAGTGGTTATCTGGTTAGTGGTCTTAAAAGCTGTTGCACTGCTTCGCCCAAAATGAATGTTAATTTTACATATTTTTCAGACATATGAAAAATGTCAGACACAGTAAAAAAAGCACCAGATTGGCTACATTCTGTCAGTTCTCAGCAATTTAAAAACCGGCTTTAATGCAATGCTGCAGTCCTCAGGGAGGTCTGCACTGTCATCTAGTGGTTTAATGAGGAATGGCAGCATCCTGTGACTTCACGTAATGCTGCAGCAACTCGCAATATATCATTATCTGATCATCTCTCACTATTGGCTCAATTATCAGTGTTGGCAGGTCCTAATTGTATGGCTTCCTCACTGCCATCCTGCCCCTCCCGCCTCGCTAATTTTACAGAGGTGTAAATATGATTTTTTTATATGAAGTTTAAGTGATATCTGTTTTTACTTCTTTTATCAACAGCAAATTAAAACGAGTAATTTTAGATGTTGAAGACAGCACTCAGTGTGACTTTGTGTGGTGACATTTTGAAATAGATGTGATAATGCCACCGTATTCATCTACTCTTGAGGGTTAAAATCTCAGTACTTTCTCATAGACAAAAATGAGATCAGATGGGATCACAAGAAGATAATATTTGAAAGAAGTTTTGCTGCTCATACATGCAGTGAATCCTTATTAACCCTCTGGAGTCAACTCTCCCGCTGCTGGCATATTAAGGAAATTCCACAAAAAACACTTAAATATATCTCTGAATGATTTTATCCTAGAAATAAAAACCTAAACATACTCCGGAAGCTTTAAAGAGTCTAGTTTTCAAATATGTATAGATTAATTCAAGATATATTTTTAGATTCTCGTGAGTGAAGCTTAAATAAGCAGAGACATGTCTCTGAATGACAGCTACTCATACCCCCCCCAAAAGACCATGCTCTGTCATTCATATGATAATGACATGAAAATTCTGGACATTCCATTGATTTTTTTTATGTGGATTGTGGATGTGAACAAATACCTCTCACCTGAGGTGAACACCTCATGCTCATCTCATAAATATTCAATCTAGGAGCCACTGAATGAGTCAAACACATCACCTCACATTAGTTAAACTTTAGGAATAAAACCACATACGATGTCTAAAAACTGTAATGAGCAGTGTGTAGCCAACACCTCTGTTTATTCAGTTCTGAGCTCAAAAGTCTTGATTAGAAATGTTTAGAGTGTTTTTCACAACATATCAGCACATCTGAAAACAGGTTTTTGTAAAGTCTAAATTTACAGCAGATTTAATCAGAATATAGATTTATGACACTTACTGTTCTGACACTGTTGTTGCTGAGTTTGTGCTGAACAAAAGTCTGTGTAACACTTTGGAAATAAAAAATGTTAGATAGGTGTAATTTGTAAAAAGTCAGAGCATGTAAGACTACATCAGAGTGTCTGAAATACCCTCAGACTCCAGAGGGTTAAAATGTTTTATTGATTGAACCCATTTTCCAGAAACTTCAGCATTTTAATGCCCTCACTCTTTATCTACTGAATACAATATGCTGGGGGGGGTGTGTGCAAAAGTTATGACACATGAAATATGTTATTCATATTTAAAATAATGATAAGTAATTGAAACTGTGCATTAAACATGCAGAAAATATTTGAAAATGGTCCATGTATAGTTAAACTTACATTAAACACCATATTTTACTGATCAACATATTTTACTTAGAAAATCAGCAAAAAGTGCCTTTTGTGAAGGGGTGCAATATGTTTTTTGCACTTTATTGATCTCATTTAAGTCTCACTTTGTGCGCAGAATTGCTAAAATAATCAGGCTTGTCTTTACTAAAGGCAGGCATCTCAAAAATTTACTCAACAGTGATGCTGTGAATGATTATTACGTTTTTCTGGGCTGAAAATATCCATGTCTCATTTGTTTTACACTGTTTCTCAAGTCTTTATTGGTCACATACACAGCTGTACACAGTAGAAGTTGCAGGAAGGTGGATGGATGGATGGATACATGTACAAAACATGTACATGTACAATTAAGAATAACAGAAGTGACAGTATATGATATGAAGATGAATTTGAAAAATATAAAATGCAGTTAAGATCAAAATATTTTTGCAAAATATATAAATATTAAAATGCAGCCTATAGTGTATTGCTATATGTCATGTGTATATAAAATGTTTATGTGTAATGGTATAATTCTCTGGACAGAACGGTGGCTTGGTGGTTAGCATGTTCGACTCTCAGAACTGAGGTCTTGTATTCAAGTCTCCATCTGGGAGGAGCTTCCATGTTCTACATGTGTTTGCGTGGGTTCACAGTCAAAAGAAAATGTCAGGTGAATTGGCTACTCTAAATGTGTGTGTGCCCAGTGATGGACTGGCACCCTGTACTGGGATTAGCTAAGATAGTTTAATGCCCTGCCCTGCACCTGGTGAATGGGTAGGGGACTCACCACTACCCTGATCAGGATTAAGCAGAAGATGGTTGGTGGGTGATATAGTACTCCTAATTGTGGTCCTGATTAAGGGCCTAAATAACAATAACAATAGCTCCTTCTCCTTCTCTCCATATTGGGGAGTAAAAGTTCTCTCCTGACCACAGCAGAGGAAAAGTTTCTCTCTTAAATTTCTCATAAGCAAATGTATAATATTGAAGCTCCATTAGCTCACCTGAGACTGTAACATTAGACCAATAACATTTACCTCTGGCATTACCACAGTGTGAGTCCAGAATGCAGTAGTTGTGTTATTAATATTAGTAAACTTCCATAGGATCAATAAATTAGGGTTTACAGAAAATGGGATTGAAAGCAATAGTCAATGAGGTAATTATTGTTTTGTCATTATTGTTTTCACTAGGAAGTGACATCACATTGACTGTGGGGAAGATGTGTACCTTTTATAATAAGCAAGGAAGGCAACACGAGACAAAAGCACAGCGGTGTGAGCGAGCAGCATGCTGACGGGCTTCTCCACAGGGGACTGTAATCTGCATGCACACAACTTCAGTGTGGATATTTAGATTTCTTTGCCATAGCAACAGAGCTGCAAAACAGTGCAGTAAAGTCTTTACTGAGGCTCAGTTTGCACAGGAGCCAGTGAGCGAGAGGACAGCGAAGCAGCAAAGTGCTTGCAGTTGCATTTCAGCATGGAACCAGAGGAATTTTGTCTTGTTAGGACCTTGTGACGCCAGGCTCAGGAGTCGCTGGTTACTCTGTCAATCCACAGGAGACAAATGGAGGGACGCAACAATTGTATTCTTCTTTCAATGTGCCGGAGCAGCTGTGGACTGGATCCTTCTGTATCAGGCAGGGAAACGATTGCCTCTATCCGTTGCATGCAATCGACTGTGGATAAATGAGAAAGCAAGAATCTGTTCATTTTTATCCTCTAAAACTCGTATCTTACCTCTCCATAGGTTCTGTTTACCTCTGTCTGTTAATCTCCCCTCCCCTTTCTCTCTCTTTCCCTCGCATGCTCTCTGTCTCATCATCTCCCTCTCTCTCTCTCTCTCTCACTGTGTCTTGCCCTCCCTCCTTCCCTCCCTCCCACAGCTTGTTATCTCTCCTCCCCTCACTCTTTCAAAGCCAGTAGTCTATCTACTATTCACTCCACACACTGCCTGCTACATGATCTCTTGGAGAAACAGCGTTCCCGTCTCACCCTCCCGCCTCCATGCAAGAAATATCCTTTAGAATTTCATCACTGGGACAGCAGGATGCTTCTGTGCATGTACTGATTCCCTCCGTTTTCTTCTCGTGCCTTTCCCCTTCCCCTCCCCTCTCCTAATCTCCTGCCCTTTGACCCTGACCCTCCTCCTTTTCCCTTTGACTGCCCCTTTTCCTCATTCACCTTCCCTTCCCTCTCTTCCCTCCTTCCGTACCCTCTTGACCATGTTGCCATGTGTCTACCGGCTCCAGCCTCTCCTTGCTTTCATATCCTTCACGTTGCTGACTCGAGGGGAAAACTGTCCAGCTACTTGCCTCTGCCCGGACCCTCACACAGTGGACTGTAGTGGCCGAGCACTCACTCGCCTTCCAGACGAAATTCCCCTGGATGTCCGCCGGCTGTTGCTTTCTGACAACTGGATTCCTCAGATACCCTCCGACTTCCTTGTGCTCTACAGTGATTTGGTGTACCTGGATCTCCGGAACAACTCACTCTCACACATTGAGCCGGGGACCCTCAGCACCTCTTCCAGGCTGGTCTTCCTTGACCTAGGAAGCAACAACTTGACTGAAATCCCTAAAGGAACTTTTGGTGAGTCCCGGAGCCTGATCAAGTTGCGTTTGGGCAACAACCCCTACTTGAGTATGGTCAATGAGGATGCCTTCAGGGGTTTGACCTCGCTGCGAGAACTTGAACTGGAGCGCAATGCTCTGTCTGGCCTACAGGTGGGGGCACTGAGCCAGCTGCCTTCTCTGCGTATAGTGAGGTTAGAGGGCAATCCTTGGGTGTGTAACTGCAACTTTGCTAACCTCTTCACTTGGTTAACTGAGAATAGTAACAAGCTTCCAAATGGTAAGTTCATGAGATTTTGTGTCTCACTTCCTGCCTATTACAGTGCCATCTTTTGTTACTGATGTCAGTAATGTACATAATATGCACATGAAGGACCTGATACTACTGTTCCATGTATCACATTGCATCTCTTTATTCACGTCAGTGCTGTAATGTCTGCTATTTATAATACCCCAGTTAGAAGAGGGACCCCTTCCTGTGGTCTAAATTTAGCAGCCTCTCTCCCTTCCCCCCAACAAGAAGGGATTTCCAGACTAATGACAGACAATCAAGGGCATTGTTCCAGAGGGGAGCCTTGCGAGGACCTCATCAGTTTGCACTCTGGCCAGGATGGTGTTGGTATCTGTAGCTGAGCTCACGTTTAGCATTTCTCACAGGAATGTGCTCTGTCAACGTCACAATTTCATCATCCATGCCAAGTACCTGCCTCTCCCCTCTAAGCTGATGTGTGTGATTGGGTGTGTGTATGTAAATACATGCCAATTATAATCCCTGAGTTTTATATGACCAGTGTATTAGAATCTCCTGCTCAGAAGCTGTTTGAGGCAGGACATTGTGGTCGTACATGAATGGCTAACAGAGGATAATGGTAGAAGCTTATAGAGAGTAACCTGAGCCTTTTTCTCTTTGCATTTGAGGTGTTGAGCATCTGTAAAGAGCATTTGCTGAATCTGAGCAGAGGTGAAGAGAAGAGTAATTAAGCTACAAAATCTGCTTACCTGGAGATGTGATTCACTGATTGGAAGGAAAGCAAAGTGGTTGAGATTCGGCAACAAATTACCAGCAATAGAGCATGATGAAACAGTTTAATCTTTTGCTTTGTTCCTGAGGTCAAATGTAAGACTTGTTGTGTTGTGAGATAAATGTTACTTATGGTGTCCCTATACAGAATGAATCCAAACAAGCCTGTACCAAAATGTAAATGGCAAAGACATGAATTAGAAAGTAAATAAATATATAAAAACATCCCAGCTGTCACATTCTCTAAGCCAAGGTCATTTCACATGAAGGGAAAGACGTTTACTATGCCAGGATGCTCACTCAGAGCTAGAGACTGCCACGAACAAGTCTATGAACATAAGGGCTCTATTTGGAGACACTGGCTCTTTTATGATGTATAGAAATAGACAGCAATAGTAGATTCTTTCGGGTAAACATAGTATCAAATGAGCAAACAGTG
>BRDA01060141.1:2788-38306 GCA_036984385.1 Crenuchus spilurus
TAAGATTTAATCTTCGTGGACAAACTCCAGTAAATAAACACACAATGACGACGTTTATTCACAAACTTGTGGTGTTCAAACACTTATTTGCAGCAGTAACACACAAATAAATGACCTCAAACAGGTGCTTCTAATTTAGAATAATAAGTGGAGTGGAGGTGGACTTTTTAGAGACAGAATAACAGGTCTTTGAGGGCCAGAATATTTGCTGATTGGCAGGTGTTCAAATACTTACTTGAAGCAGTAACACACAAATAAATTATTTAAAAATCATACATTGTGATTTCCAGCTTTTTTCTTTTAGATTATGTCTCTCACAGTGGACATGCACTTAAGATAAAAATTTCAGACCCCTCCATGATTTCTAAGTGGGAGAACTTGCAAATACGCAGGGTGTTCAAACACTTATTTTCCTCACTGTATTTAACTGAAATTGCTGATCCGAACAACTAATGAAAATGAACAGGTTTACCCAATTTTTTTCATGCCACTGTAAGCCCTAAAAGTAGATAAAAAGTTCCAAGTCAAACAAATGAGACAAAAATATTGAATAATTAAAAAGTAATATTAGATCATTTTCCTCAATAAATAAATAAATAAATAACTATCCATGTCTAAGATTTTTGTTTGTATTAATATTTTTTTGATTTGCTTCTCTTTACTATGTGACAATCTGATTTGTGCAGAAATATAAAACATTCTAAAGGGTTCATACATTTTCAAGCACCACTTTTCTAGGGTTTTTCATCAGAAGGATCCAATTATGCATGCCTTTGTTTAATACATTAATGCTGGGCAATCAAATCAAGATTTTACCTCAGCTATGATTATTTAAGTCATTTTGTTCTTTTTTTTGGTTTTGTCTTCACTAAAGACAAAACCTTTCCAAATGACAGACACAGCATTTTTCTTTGGAACATGCTAGAATTGCTCAGTTGGCTCAGTGTTTGTGTTTTCCATGTTTATTCCTTGCTGCACACTGGATGGGGCGAGTCAGGTGACTACACAGGTGATGGATGGATGGATAGATACTTTATTATTATATTATTATTATTATTTATCCCAGAGGGAAATTCAAGATAGTATAGGAACAGTACATAAACATACATATACATATATAGGTTGTCTTGTTTATGACAATTTCAGTTTTTTTGTGTTTGGTTTTATACTGAATGGGCTTTAGACAAGTTAAAACTTTAAAATTCTTTGTTAATTTAACATTAATGCTGATTTTGATAGCTGCATATTTGGTGTCTGGCCAGATTGCAGACAAGGGGTTTCAAGTTCCTGCAACTGTCTGGAATTACAGGACAAATACTGCAGACTGTTCGAATCTAAATTTGGGAAGGGGCATTAATTTTTTTACTCATGTAGGAGAAATGAAATCAGACACTGTTCCTCCCAGCTGGGTCATTTGGGTGTGTTCTACTTACAGGTAAATATCCAGGCCAAAAAAGAAGGATTGCTGGAGCCAAAGGAACATTCATCATCTTTTCAACTTGAGTAGCTTAACTTTACCTAACTGTACTGTCTTTGGAAGCTTGTAAACTGCACATTAAATGAAAAAAATGTAAGCTCTTTCCTCTAACTGAGGTTTAAAGACAAAAAGAGGATACAGTGCATTGAATTTGACAGTTCCAAAATGATGCTTATTTAATTTTTGTTTCTACAATTTTGCAAAGATTTTGCTAAATTTTTTTTACAAAGCTTTACCACACAGCATATGTCCTCAATTTGGTGAGAAAACTGTAGTGTGAATTGCAGATCACGCTTGTGTAAGTGAGGTACCAGGAAGTCAACAACCAGGCTTACCACAGACAGTTTACAGCAGACATGTCACTTGTACATTTACACTCTCAAGTGAGTGCAAAATTCTCATGTTCTGCTCTACATTAAATCAATTTCATTAAGTCCCTTCCTGGAAGAAAGCCTGTATAAAATGCAGGTTCTCACTGCTGAGGAAGGAACAGGAAGTGGGTTGAAGCAAGTTCCAGAGAAGTGTGTTAGTCTTCAGCAAATGAAAGCAGTGCTGGTGGGTGGAGCTGCAAAGTAGTGTTTATTCTATAATCAATTAGATACAGTCATCAAAGTTTTGTCATGGAATCGACGAGCAAACCATTAGTTTGGCCTGCCACTCACATGCCTGTTTTACATGTACGTTTTACTAATTAAACAAAAAAGGAGTCAAAATCCTAGTAAAGTTCTCTGAAAACTCTCAACTGGAGACTCTGCACAACAGGACTGTGTTTGTGTAAGAACCTGAAAAGAAGGATTCCTGATACACAGGTTACAGGTTGGCAGTGGAAAACACACTGGGATTATGTCTTATCCATGATTCTCGAATAAAGTGGCAAAACATCGTTCAAGACATGTGGTAGACTAGCATCAAGACTCCTGGCACCCAAATGATGGAACAAACTCCCACTGACTGTTCAAACAGTCCCTCACAGTCTTCACACACAGACTGAAGAGCATCTCTTTGTGGAACACTTAGGCAGCACTAGTTTAACTCTTATTGTAAAGCTCTTATATTGTGTATAATTGTGTATCTTTCCTTCTTTCTAGGTATTAGTGATGGTTTAGTTCTAACAGTGTCTGAACTGAAGAGTAGTTTGAAACTTGTCTGTACTAGCTGAGATGATTCTCTTAATGGAAACAAAGCACTGTTGTATGTCGCTCTGGATAAGAGCATCTGCCAAATGTCATAAATGTAAATATTGTGTATGTATGACTGCAGCTTTGGCAAATTGAACTGTTTTTATCTTTACATAAAACTGCTTTTGTCTTTAGTCGATTGAGATGACTGCAGGAGTTGCAGAACATTTTTTAACAAAGGAAGTTATTGGCTATTCACTCTGAGAACATTGTCCCAATTGCTCTTTTTTAATTGCTCTAATTGCACTTTCATGGCAGGTGTGAACATGTTGATTTCTGAAAAACACTATTTTTGAAGGATTGTGAAAGCTAAATATTAACCATTTCCTTTTTTTATGGTGCAGCAAAGTAAAGGAAACCATTTCGCCCTCCATGCTTTCTGTAGTTCATTGGACATGTGGATAGTGCATCACTTGAGCAAAGCCATGAATGACAAACTGTACTTGGGACAAACAGTATGTGTATAATATTAGCGTGAAGGAGCATCAGTGTGTTTGTGTTAAAGTAAACAACACATCATTTCCCAGAATCATTGTCATGAATGATAATCTTTAACTTTATCGTCTAATAATTAACTGTGTTTTTGGGTCTGTTAAGAGTTCTTGCATTAAGAGAGCTGGTCATTCCTCTAATCTTATGTAAGTATCTGCTATGAAGAAACAAATGCATGCAATTGAAGGCCTTGCATGAGAAGCAGAGTGTTAGTCTTGGCCATTTCCTTTCCAAACCAAGAAGTGTTCTTTATCTGTGAAAGCATGTGGTGGTTCATAAAGTGACTGACACTTAAAGGAAATGCAGCTTGTGCTGATGGAGAGACCTGCTGGTCTGGCTTAGTAGGAAAAGTTGCAGAATGAGCAATGTAGCATAAATTATATCGGTGGATGCTCAAAATATTTGTTAAAATAATAGCTATTTTTCACTTGTTCAGCAAAGACATGTTTCGAGTCAAGATTTTGTGGTTTAGAAATGGAGTGCAAGGCTAACATTGCTAACAAATATGAGACATTAATAGTCACCAGACTACATCTCTCAAACCACTGAGACCACATTCAGGTCTCAAAGACTAGTCAATGTGATTTCGGACACAGTATGACTTACTGTGGCTTCAAAAAATAACAAAATAATTTGTAGTGAAACGTAAAAATGAATTCTTGATTAAACATTCAGTTAAATGGTTCACAATATTGACTTAAAATATGCTAATTCTTCTAACCGATCACATTTTGCTATGAGCATCCTAGCCAGTCACAGTTCCAGATTAATGTCTTTTTTGCTGATGAATCGGTACATTTGGGTAATTACAAATGGTCAATATAATGATTTTAATTGTGATAAATTGCAGCAGTATACTTTTCTAAACATCTCATGTATAAAAGAATAATGGCCAAGTACTAATTGATTAAAAAGACATTTAAAAAGAGATTTAATTTTTAATAGTTTTACTCTTGAATTTCTCCACATTGTATTTTAGTGGCCAATTAATCTGCCCTGTTTATCAATTCTCCCTATTACTATCACATGCAATGTCCCTGACTCTCTTGGGAGAAGGCAGAGGGGCACAGGCCTCCTCTAATACCAGTGATGTCAAGCCCCTTTTTTTCCCAAATTCTTGGTGATACATCGCTGCCAGTTCAGAAGAAAGCGCAGATCCCCAGTTCTAATGTATCGCCCCGCAGATGCCCAAGTCAGTCGACATTGTTTATAGTGCTAGGGAGAGTATGACATCTTGCCCATCCAATGAGAGAGAGCATGGCCAGTTCTGCTCTCTTGAGGCCCCAGCTGTCGATCGCAAGCAGCATGATTGGGATTTGAACTCGCAATCCTCAGATCATAGTGACAGAGCCGTAGTCCGCTGAGCCACTCGGGGGCCCTAAAAAAGAGATTTTTAAAATGCTGTTTAAATAGATTTACTGTACAGCAGTTTGTGAAACTTTGGAAATTGTTATACAGTGAATTTTTGTTTTTGAAATGTGGCTGTATTTGAAATCACAATTTTATATGTGTGAATAATATAAAATATGATGTTTTACCTTTTTAAAAGTATGAACAATTTTATGATATTCTAGTTTTTTGATGTAGCATTGTATAATGCAACAAAGTAATTATGACACATTTTATGACCCATCACTGTTTTTAGGCATAGCACAGTCACAAACATCTTCCCTGATGACTGAGATGCCTTGTTCCTGAGTCACTCATTATTTTAGATGGTCATCACTGTCATTTTGGGCTGAATGATTTCAGTACAAACATCACATCCGTCCTGTGCTGCCCTCAGGAGGCTCAATCTCTCTAATAGAGCTATTTCAGGGCATCTAAACACTCACTATAAACACAACTATCCACTTTGATGTACTGTAATGGTTAGAATACAATGGCACTGCAAAAAATAATGAAACCATTTTAAACTGTTTTAGTGTAAATGTGTATTTATTCTCATTTTGAGTGATGTAAGCTCTTAAGACTAACACTTTCAACAATTTTCACTGAAGGAAACATTCTCACTCTATTAAGATAATTTGAGAAGGGTTGAAGTGAGTCCACTGGGTTTTTTGTTGTAGCAAAGGGAACATGTATTGTCTAACCTTATTTCGACTGGGCAGTTTGACTTGAAGCCATGTGTGACATTTAAAAGTTCCCCAAGACACAGATATGCAGTTTCACTTTCTCACTATTTGTCTGCCCTTGATGACCTCAGTGTCCTCTTTCAGGTCTGTCAGATCTTACTCTCTGTCCACTACATTACTCTTTTCTTACCTGTGTTTATGATTTAGACCTTCTGCAATATGATATTTTGTCATTTTAAGTATGCTGTAGGCTCTATGTTGTCATAACATGAAGGGCACTGAACAATGTGTGTCTCATTACATATGTTCACATGGAGCAGAATTGGTTCTGTTTTTGGATTTAGAGCCATACAGTACATGAAATGTTAAATAAAAGTGATTGGGACTACCAGTAACACTTGTCAGGAGATAAAAATTGTATTTAATATATATATTTTAATTTTATTTTGCAAAAAATGTTGATATTGACTTTTATAATTATGGCATATTATGGCAATTATAATTCACAATGGACAGAAAGGTCACCATGTTTTGTCAATGTGTTTGTTGAGTAAATATAACACCGTATATTACACTTATGAGGGAAGCATAGAATATTCATTAACTGATATTATTCAGCCGAAAAATTGCTAAATCAAACATTTCAGCTGTCCATATAAATAAGTGAAAATACTGAATAATTTATACGGTACAATGACATTTTTAACAACACCATTACCTTTTTCTAGTTCCCAGCTGTAGACTTGAGCTAGAGTGTGAGTTTACCGCAGTAAAGTTAGTTTAATATTGGACACTCGTTTGACATTCAGATTTCCACTTTTCCTCAGCAGGCAACAAAACACAGATTCACCAGCACAGTTACAGTTTAGTGGTGAAATGGAAGAAGACACCAAACTACAACCACAACTACACAACTTTAGTAAACTACATTTGAAGCCAGATTTCAGACGCTTAGCTTTGTGTTTGTTAGCTTATGTTTTTTGCTCTGGTGACTGCAGCGTTAATGATCGTCTCTTAATTACCTGAAGAAATGTTAAGTGTTTCAGTGATTGTCCATGCAAAACATCCATGTGGCTTAAAGCATTCATTTTTAGCTATATTCATGATTTTATCTTTTATTAAATATTGGTAATTATGTATATACATGCATCTTCATACATATTCGTATATTGTTGTCTTGTTGTGTACTTTTTCTAACATTTTGTTTTATATACAAATATACACGAAAGATCAGTTAAAGTCATGTTATTGAACCTAACGATGTCAAACCAACTTATTAAATACAAACATTAATTCCTGACTAACTACAAGACTTATTTTGGGAAATAGTTTAGTTACTAATTTTATAATCATTTTTATAAATGAGGAACCATGTACAGTATTCGGCCAAAATGTTCATTTCGGTGCATCCCTAATATTTATCCAACAAACCCATTGTCATAACATTGTGCCCTTTCCTGCAGTGTTGCTACAGTGTTGTCAAAGTAAGATTGCCATTTGTTATGAAGTTTACCCACTGGAGATTTGGCATTGTGGGGCAGTGGTTTGTATAATATAAGGATGTCCTAGACTGTAGTCAGGCAAAGTTGTCACTACTTTTTGAGGAATTAAATTTCAACCTGTGGCACCAAAAGAGAATGTGAAAACACTGGCACAATGTATTAATGTTTGCAGAGTAGTTAGCTGTGGTAGATCTGAAATATGGTCGTATAATTGATATAGTGTGGGTAACACAACAGCCCCGTCCACCTCCCATGGCATACTGGTCATATTAATACATTTGTATCTAATGACGATTGTTAGTGGTCTTACATCGTAGCTGTCAGTACTTAGTAACTGTAATGCAAGAAATTGCTCAAGCTCAAATAAACAAACATTACCCACTGCCACCTTCTAAGTATTTTGCAGCATTATATCAGAATTTAAAACTTATTCTGGTAAGATCTATCATGTATCCCAAACCAAACATATTATTCCGTATTTGTCTCGACCCAAATGATGAGAACACACCCAGTTCACATTCTGATTGCAATATAAACCTATGATTATTAAAGCTAATGTCTGTGAGAAAATAACTGGTCAGCTTTAGCGATGGTGATAACTGTGGCAGGCCTATATTCACGTAGCTCTTGAGTAGGTTGTAACTAAGTGACTCTGGATAAGCACATCAGCCAAATGTATACATGCACATTAAAATAAATGTAAATTTGCCATCTAACTTCATATTCTGGTCCTGCCTGGTCTTTCTGATCTCTCCACCTGTGTGTGTGTGTGTGTGTGTGTGTGTGTGTTCTAGCCAAAAATGAGAGCTTGTTTTTGCGTCACGAGTGTGTAGAGGCAGATGGAGGCAGCAGCAGGGGGAAAGACAGAGAGGAAAGAGGGATAAAGAGGATGAAGGAGTGTTTGAATAGACTGTTGAGAGGATGTGAGGTGTGTGTGTGTGTGTGTGTGTGTGTGTGTGTGTGTGTGTGTGTGTGTGTGTGTGTGAAATTTAGTACTGGTCTGCATCAGCAGTGATGGTTTATCAGATGAAGCAGAAATGTAAACTAAATAATGATTTAGTAACATGATTAAACAATCCTTTAGTAAGTAAACTGCTCCAATCAGAATTTGATCACAACCTCTGTATGTAAGGCTACGTTTACATTACCAGGCTGAAATGACTCAAATCTTATCTTTTGCCTTAATGTGGCTCAGATCTGATCTTTTCAGGGCTGTGTGGACGTGTCAAATCCCATCTTTTCAAATCATATTTGAGTCACTTTCATATGTGGTTGTAGTTTAGATACGTATCCAATCTGTGGACATGCGATTTGATTGTGAGGTCAGATCAGCTTTCATGTGTATTCTTGCTTGTAGGCATGCGCGTAGTGCGTGTGCCAGCGTTAGCTTCTGTATACTTACATCACTGTAAAAACAGCAAACACAGCCAGCTGGCATTTATTCACCTTCTTCACCTTATCATGTACAGTCCACCACCTGTTACTGTCTTCCTGAGCAAAACACCATCACACATCAGCTACTAACACGTCTAGTTTACTAAAATCAATCGTCTCACCAATACAGGGTTGCCAGATCCCCAAACTTCCTTGGGATTTTGTAACAGATAGTTAAAAAACTATCCCAAAATCTAAAGTGACACGTACATTTCAATGAGAATTCAAATGTAAATTTTCTGCAAATCGTACTTTTTCATTAATTGTCTTTTATTTAGTGCAAAATAACAAATTTTGAAGTTTTCCCGGAGACTGTATTTTTGTAAACCTGGCAACCCTGCACAAACGTGACGCTTTTTGTTATTGGTGACGAAGGCGACGTGTATACACATCACTGTGTGCATGCAAACCGTTTCAGGGACAGATTCGTTCACATTAAACATACAGGTCACTTACATTTGTGAATGTGAACTGTCAAGATAGTTAAATCTGATCTGGGCAAAAAATCGGATTTGAGTAAAGTGGAGTGTAATGTGAGTGTAGCCTATACTGCTCAGTCGTAATCGTCCTTTAGTGTGTAAACTGCTCAATTGTAATCAGACTGTGGCCAGTGTGGGAAGGCATTGAGGCCCATCAAATCTAGAGAATAAAATTATAACAATTTCAGAATTGTCTGTGGATGAATGGAAGTAAAGACGTAAAGAAAGGAGTGAAAGTGTTGGTCAGCATTTGGTGTGAGAGCATGCATGATTTGGCCAGTGCATATAGTTGTATTATGGGATGGCTTTTTTATATGGTCGCCCCTCATATTATGTTGTTATGGGTAACAATACCATTTACATCAAATTCTATGCTCTCTCTTCTTTGTTTCCAGGACAACAGAAAAACCTCAGATGAAAAGCCTGTTCAGCGCTCCAAGGTATGTATATATGTTGCCATATACAACTAGCATTCAACGTTTCCAGTCAAATAAAACCAGTATGGTCCGCGACGACTCCATAGCTTTCAAATATGGATTAATCTATGAAACTCTAAAAAGCTATTTTAGATGTGTCCAGATCTAGGTAATCTAAAATGACTGAGCTGTAGCCCATCAGGAATAGATCAGTTTTAATAAAAATATTCCAACCAGTATATCCAGAATGCCTCTTTTCAGAAGTGGAAATTTGATAAAAGTGGGTATAAAATAATAGTACACAGTCATTCTTATATGATAAATTTTTATATTTTAAATATAAATAATATATAATAATAATAATAATAATAATTAATAATAAAATAAAAATATAATATATAATTTTTCTAAATATATTAAATTAAATGTCCACAAATGCAGGTGCATTTCAGAATATTTGTAAAAAATCATAATTTAGTTCCAAATTCTCAAGCCTTTTTTTCAATGTTGATGTATGGCTTATAGATCATGAAAATCAGACATCTAGTATCTGAGTACATTGTGTTCAGTCTTTTCCTTTCTGTCAGAATAATCATCCTTTTCTTCTCCAGAGCTTCTGAAGCCTTTAAATTCTTAAACGTGCCACAATCAATAGTTCAACTAGCATTAACTTACAGTGCCTTGAATTACTTACAGGGGTCAGCATGAATTATTTAGAATGTGAACAAAATGGTCCAACAGTATCTTATGGTGTGTGTGTGTGTGTGTGTGTGTGTGTGTGTGTGTGTGTGTGTGTGTGTGTGTGTGTGTGTGTGTGTGTGTGTGTGTGTGTGTGTGTGTTTCAGTCATTCAGTTTTAAGACTCAGAATGAGACCTGTTCATCCTGTGAGAAGACGGTGTACCCGATGGAGAAACTGGTGGCCAACAACCTTATTTTTCACTCATCATGCTTCTGCTGCAAGCACTGCAACACCAAACTCAGGTTAGACACACACACCCACCTCGCTGACGAGTTCCTACCTGCTCTAAAACATGCACGTAAATGCCTAGCCTAGGCCTTTCTTCTGTAGCCCTCAGTCAAACATATTCCCTTACAGTGTAGGGCGTCTGATTTTTCACCATGTTTCCGGTAACTTGTCACTTTAAACTGTCAAACAGAACTGATAAATGTTCTGATAAACTGATATCATACTAAATTCCATTCATTTTATCCATTTGTCATGATGTCAGAGCTTATCAGCATCAAACCTTTAAACCACACCTTACAGCAAGAGCTTCAGTATGAGCTTTTAGCAACAATTTAGAAAGGAAAGCTGTGAAATTCATTAGACAAAACCTGCTCTTCATACCAAAGAAGATACTTGGACAGACATTTTTTAATTATAAATTAAAACTGATCTTCACAGGAAACCAGCAGTGTTGAGCTGACCTGATTATTTGCATTAATGCATATTTTGAATTCCGCACTACCACTCTCTCGTCTTATTGACGCACCTATTTACCGTACATTCTTTTTTGCCAAAATGCACAAAGTATTTTAAATGGTTCCTTATTTGTTTCTTTTATTCGTTTTTACCTTTTTAAAAGACATAAATAATCAAAATAACCAATACATCATGGTTACTAATATAATTGATAGTAACTGCATTAGTGTTTCCAGTTGTTGTAGGAATAGTGTACATAGACTCTGCTCTATACCTTTGGGGATTGAGGACACCTGCTCATCCAGCACTAACCCCTTTGCTGCAGTAATAGCCTCTACTCTTCTGGAAGGCTCTACACAAGATGTCATAACATTGTTGTAAAGATTTGACTGTACCCAGCCATGAGAGCATTAGTGAGATCAGATGGTTATGTTAGGTGATTAGTTCTGGATCATAAACTCTACTTCAACTTATCCTAAAGGTATTGGATGGAGCTCCATGACTCCAGAGAATGCAATTCTACTGCTCCAGAGCCCAGTGCTAAAGCCTGGCAATGGGAATGATCGCATTACGCTCATTTATTGCTGTTCCCATTCTATTCTGATGAGCTGTATTATATAGAGCTGATTTCTCCTAGTGCAGGACTAGGCTTAATCTCTGTCTGGGGTACCAGCCCCTAGTGTACTAGTGCATCTACAAAATTTGCAATATTCTGGAAAACATTGATTTGTGTTCATAATTTAACTAAAAAATATAAACTGTCATATATTCTGTATTAATTTGCATGTAAATTGCACTATATACAAGTATGTAAATCTTCTGTCCTCTGTATACAGCCTGGGCAGCTACTCGGCACTTCAGGGAGAATTCTACTGCAAGCCTCACTACCAGCAGCTCTTTAAAAGTAAAGGGAACTATGACGAGGGCTTCGGCCGCAAGCAGCATAAAGAGCTGTGGGCTTCCAAAGACGCGGAGAGCATCACCAAAACGGCCTAACATCATCCTCCAATCATCTTTGTCATAGCTCATATTTCTGCCCACCCTGCCACACACATGCACGCATGACTGCACACTCGAGTTTTCATCACTTTCATTCTCGCACACAAACCACAAGCAGTACTGGGCCGGCACCTCTCTTAGTGGAGGGCTTTTATTTCAGCTGTTTTTGTCACTTTTATTTTGTCTTTAGAAAAAGTTATTTTTTTATCTCTTTTTTGTCGTTTGTAGCTTTTATTTGCTAGCTCTTTCTGTAAAAGTTAATCCCCATTTAGTTCGGGGATTTTTAATTGCAATTCTTGGTAACACTTTATAATAACTTTCATTAATAAGCCATTAACTAATGATTAGTAATTGTGAACAAATCATTAGTTCATGAGAATTTGAACATGAACAAATGTTTATAAATGACGGTTCATGTAGTTACTAATGATTGTATTCATTTGTAAATCATAAGTAAATCATTTGTTAATGAAATTCTCATGAACTAATGATTTGTTTACAGTTATTAATTATTAGTTAATGAGCTATTAATGAAAGTTATTATAAAGTGTTACCCAATTATTTTTTATTTTTTTTTATATTTTATTGTTGAACAGAACTACTAGTTACTGGCTAGTAGGTGTGTGAGAGGTCCTTCAATGAAATGCTTGCATACAAAGTTTTCATCTGTACACTCAGGTAGAGGTTCAGGGCTGTTGTGTGTCCATGTTTCTACAGTCTTTTACTACCAGAATGAGTTTTAATTTGAGATTATTTTTCAAACATGAACCATACAGCCTGTGTTGAAATAGAAAGACTTATATCTGTGAAACTACAGGGTACAGAGTACTGTAAATCTCTCCTGAACATGCTTCAAAACATTCACTCTCTCCATCATGCTCTTTATCTTTTCTCAACACAGCTCAGAGAATTTTAAAAGCAGCATCTCTGATTAAAGCAGCCACTCGGAGTATCAAATCAAATAGTTTCCCTTCCATATGTTTTCAGTGAGGTGTGAAAAGGTAGTCATTCAGTCAAGACTAAAGTACATCTGGGGTAGTCTAAGGTGTCTGAAGTTTGCATCTTTAGTTTTGCAGTGAAGCTAATGTAGCTAGCAAAAAATGCACATCTGTAGACGTTTAACCAGCAAAACAATCGAAGCAAACATTGGATACGAAACATGTCTTGGCGTAAGTGCAAATTTTATTTATTTATTTTTTTACTCAACAAATCATTTAGGAATTCCTCACCTTAAATGATTTTAGCACATTTGTCAGCACCCCTCCTCCAGGTCTACCTTCCTCTCAGCTTCACCTCCATCCCAAATCCACCACACATCGTTCAGAACTTCTGAAGCCAGTGGAAACGTAGGGTCATTTAGGCCTGAATCTAAAGGCTTTAGGTTGGTAGATCTCCAGGAACAGGCTTGGTGACCATCTTTTAATGTTTTATGTCCAGAAGTCATAGATAGATCATACATAATCTCCATTCCTTTCTCAGTCCCCTACCTTGTGGCTTAATCACAAAGGCAGGTGTTTTTCTGTGATATTGGGCATTTGATGTTTTTACATTTTTAAACTTTTCTTTCTTCTGCCTCTTTGGCTGTCTCTCACTCTGTATGCTCTTCTCTTTTTACTGAATTCATTCTCTGGTCATTTTAGTGACTGGAATGTATATCTAACCTACATGTCCCTCAATCTTTTAGGCTGTTCTGTTTTAGTTTTGAGTTTTTTCTAAAGCAGTTTTTTTCTTGCAGAGGCATCAGCACATGACCGTAATTAAACACAGAGTTGAATGTACTGTGGTGTACTGTAGTGTCCTGATATCCTTATACTTGCATTGGACCAAACTTGCTCTATAGATAGGGCTCAAAACAGTCACAGGGAATAAATTTGGTCTCTCAGAACCCGACATTGCAGTGTGTCACGCCATCTCCTTCCCCTCCTCCAAAACCACTTCCTGTTGTCAAACATCGTTCCGCCTGTTTCCTGTGGGCTGCACAGTTTGTGTGTGTGTGTGTGTGTGTGTGTGTGTGTGTGTGTGTGTGTGTGTGAATGGGGTTCTGTTTGCTTCTCTCTGTGCATGTGTGTGTGAACGGGGTTCAGTCTGTTTCTCTGTATGAATGAAAGGCTGAAACCCGTTCTCTCTCACACTGTGTGTGTGTGTGTGTGTGTGTGGAGTTCATTATGTTTGTGTGTGAACAGGATTCACTCTTGTTTGTGCATGTAAATGGGGTTCAGTATGTCCCTTTTTCTGTGTGTGTGAGTGGGGTTGTCGGTTTCTCTGTGTGTGAATGGGGTACACTCTGTGTGTGTGTAAATGCAGTTCAGTCTGTTTGTGCAAGTGACCCGGGCTCAGTCTGTTTCTCTGTGTGTGAACAGGGTTCAGTAGAGCCCTCGCCATTAGCTCAGGACTATGAAAAGGGCCATGATGCTCAGGCTCTGTGTTATCCATTGTTTTTGCATCCTGCAAGGCCACTGTACTTTAGCATTAGTGCAGGATGATTCTGCTGTTTTCAATGTGGGTAACTTTATTGTGCAGTGGAGTATGAAAGCTAGTTTAGCTTTTAATCCAGAAATTTTTGCATCAGAAGTTTAGTTTGAACATGTATAAAGGACATTGGTGCTAGTTAATGTAAGAAATTCAACAATTTGATCAAATAAAGACCAAATTCAGTCAAAATGTATCTTTTAAATTGTAACTATGATATTTCACTCTCACTAATTTGAATTTAATTTGTTTCATTTTTTATTCATTATAATGGAAGACATCATTTCTACTAAAATTATAATAACAATTGCATGTTCAAAACATCTTGTAAATTTCGAGTTGGTGTCTTGCATGTAAAACATTCTATGACTGAATTTACATTCAAATTGAAATTCCAGTATTACAAATTGTGGACTAAAAGACAAAACTGCTTTCAGTAGTTCTGTGCAAGTAAAATTGTGACATATTGTCCTGTTACTGTTGTTCTGGCCTTGTATATTATTCTGTGACCATCAGATCATGGATGTAGCCTGTGTGACAATAGTCTTAATTTCCTTCTTAGTCATTTGATGCTTCCTTGCTGTAAAACTATGGCTGTTCCATTGTGTAGCATGTAGTGGAGCAAGCAGTGTAGAATACATTCTCTCTAGAATGAATCTCAAGGCCATACCGTTTAATGCTGAAATGGCTAAAATGGAGAAGCTAAATTGGCTTAATTTCAAGGAGCGTTTAGTCTCATCGACTTTTCAGGAGAACTGGTGCAAGAATTTTTCTAAATGAAAGTGATTGGAGCCCCATCTGGTGGTAGGAGAAGGTGCAGCACACTTGGCTTTAAGAACAACAGTGAAGAGTTTAATGAGTTCAGTTTCTGTGTTTGTGAGTTTTGAGTGCATTTGCCAATTTGCTTGCTGGTGAACTGTTGACTTAAAGGCATAGTCTGGCATAAAAGCTAATTTACACCGATTTCCCCTTAGCCCACGTGTTACTGATCAGCTAAGACGTGTTTTGTGTCTGACATTTGGTTCTTTAGTCTTACATTAGTGCTGCAAGATTAATTCCAGCTAATAATTAAAATAGAAGTATGAGTTACCCAAAACCAGACTTTGATCACTGGTATTATTTGTAGGTAGGTGGGTACTAGGTCTAAGACTTAAAGCTTTTGCTTTATTTGTTACGGAGCTATAACTCCAAGGAGTTCTGCTTTTGCCTCTAAATTGTACGGTTGTTATTAGTAAATAAACAAACTTTGGCCACTATGTCTTAGCTGATCAGCTGCTTTCGAGTTAAGTGTGAAAATTGTGTGTTTTGTGCCAAACTGCTCCTTTAAAAGTATGTATGAAGCCATTGAGAGATGGAACAAATGTCTCTTGTAACTTGAATGCCACAGAAGCCCTTTTTGATGTACATGTTTAAGATTACTGTGAAACTGAATGCTCTGTGAGGTTTAGAATTACTGAATGCTCTGAACAGGAGCCAGAACAATATTTTCTTAATATGCCTTAGAATAAAATAATTGTAAAAACTCTCATATGTTTCAAATACTTAAAATTAAGAAACTATAGTTTGAGTTTGAATTTTAAACCCCAAACCTCCTAACTTCTATTTTTTTGACTGTTCAGGTTTACACTGATGAGCCAGAACATGACCAGTATGCTTAATATGCTGTCCCTCCCTTTTATCACCAAAAAACAGCTCAAAAGCAGATCCTTTAAGTTCTATATGCTGTGAGCTGGAGCTGCCACGGATCAGACCTGTTCCAGACCAGTCAGATTGAAATCTGCTGAATTTGACGGCTGCTGTTAGTAGGTAATGACCATTGACACATTTTGTCATTTTAGAGATGCTCTGGACCAGTCGTGACCATGACGATTTGGCACG
Organism: Crenuchus spilurus; assembly: GCA_036984385.1. Lineage (NCBI taxonomy): Eukaryota > Metazoa > Chordata > Actinopteri > Characiformes > Crenuchidae > Crenuchus > Crenuchus spilurus. Next base: position 18,612 of record BRDA01060141.1, read on the forward strand.
TCAAAGTTGTTCAATTCTGCCATATTCTCCCACATCCATGTTGACTATGAGAACCAGCTGTTCTTTCACATGCACAGATTTTACAAGATATTCCACATTATGTTTTGGCTCATTTGTGTATATCTGCACCTTTTCCCCCAAGAATTAGTTTTCTGTGGATTTGGTTCAGTTTGACTGAGAACACATTTTCTGCATACACAAATCACTGTGTTTACATCACTGCTCAGATGTGTGGGCCAAGGTACAAATCTACACCATATCATGGGAAAAGTGTCTGGTGGGTGTCTGTTTTACCTCTTTTTCTTTTTAAATGATAAACAGAAATTGGAAAAAAGGTACATATGTGTTTGTTTTTGCCTGACTGTAGTTGTGAAGTGTGAATGTTCAGTAGGTGTCTGGATTATTTAAAGTGGGACTGAAAAACCTTTATTTTTAAATGTAACAGTTGGTATGGGTTGAAAGAGAAATGTATGTGTAAACCAAGTGGATTATTCTCTATCGAAACTTGATCAGTGGAGTGAATCTGGTGGCCTTAAAACAGCAGGATGTTTTGGCTTTTTAAGGTGGCGCTTTATTTTTTAATCTTGTATCCCCAAATTGTCTGTTAGAATCTTTTAACCCCGTTTAGCAGCACTCTGTTAATCTCTGAGAACCAAAATGTGATGTCTTTTCCTTCCCCCCCCCCACGGTCTTCTGTGTTCCCTTCTTTTTTATTTTTCATTTTTGTAAATGCTTTTGGAGAAAAGAAATAAAGAATTTGCTGGTGTTGATTTGTCTTGTGTATATGTTGTTACATTAAAAGTTAAGCACACTTGAGGCCAGTTTACTGAACATGGATTAACTGTAGCCTTAGACTAAATTTGCCAGTGAGTCTTGCCATACAGGTCTGTGAATCTGGCCCACTGGAATTCTTAGAAGTCCAGTAATGTTCATAGCTGGAATTTTTTATTTTTATTTTTTAAGTTCCCCAGATTTCCTGGAACATCGGAAGAAAATTTTGAAATTTGGTCACAGAAATTTGACCAAAATCAATGACAATTTGGTTGATTTTTCAATGAATATAGTAATTGTACTGTGTTTTTTTTTTTGTGTTTATTAAATGATGTTCCCCCAAAATACAGAGTACACAATTTCAGCCCTTTGAACTATCTGAACAAGTTCTTTGGCATTTTGTTCCCATGAAAATATTAAATCCAGCTTCTGAAGCATATCTGACTATAAGCTTGGGTCGAATGGTGTTCCACAGTTTGGATATGTGGATATTTTATTGTTAAATATAAAAATTACATTAGCTTTAATATATTTAAATCTGTCTTGTGCTACAACTGCTGAATTCCTAATAGCAAGCCTCTCCTGAACCAGAGATGTTGCTCAGAGGTATAAAGCCCTCTTTTCAGGTTAAAATATTTTTTGGATTTCATTTGGAAATCAAGGTCCTAGGAGGAAGAGTGGAGAAACACAGAATCCAAGGTGTCTGAAGACCAGTGTGAATTTTCAGCAGTCTGTGATTGTTTGGGATGCCATGTTATCTGCTGGTATCTGTCCACTGATTTAGAAAATGTCTACCAAAATGTTTAGAGCACTTCATTTGTCCATCTACTGACAAGCTTTATTGAGATGCAAATACAAAACTACTAAATGCTTTGCTGATGATATTACTGTACTTTATTAACCAACCAATGTATAAGCTACAGGCCATACTGATCAACATTAAAACATAAAAAGACTACATGAATATAAAATATTACAGTTTACCTTTTTGAATGAATTAACTGAATTAATTAAATTATCAACAAAAAACATTTCAGTTATGTTATAGTTTATTTGATGTATGAAGCAGAGAGAAGTCTCATGTGTAAGACAAGTGAATTGAGATTCCATTATTTTGTTTGTTGGTGCATTAACTATGCTATACCACTAAGTGGTGCTATAAAGTCTTTCTGACCATAACAGAAAAAAGATGCCCAGTCCTGCCCACCTGTTCACTTATAACCACAGTCCCTCTAGTTTACTAACTGGCCCAATGTAAGCTAATATGCCCTGACACTGAAGTATCAAGTATGTTGAGTCTTAAAACGATCCAAAAATAATCACAGTTCATTTTCTAATGAAGCATCTGTCCAGTCTTCCCTCTACCTGTGAAATGTTTCACTTGCCATTGGTAGCAACACAAACCCAAAGCATGATTGATCCATCCCCGTGATTATTGGTTGGCGGGGTGTTTTTTAATTAAATTCTGTGCCTTTTTCTCCAAACATCCATTTGCTAATTGAGGCCAAAGAGTTCTATTTAACCTTATTGGTCCACAGGACTTGTTTCCAAAAAGCATCAGGCTTATTTAGATGTCATTTGGGAAATTTTTGATGTTTAATTTTGTGGTGAGGATTTTCTGATAACTTTTCCATGAAGGTCATATTTGTGCAAGTGTCGATGAGCAGTAGAACAATGTATCACCACTCTAGACTCTGCTAAATCTTCCTGAAGGTCTTTTGCAGTCAAGCAGGGGTTCTGATTTCTCTTCTAGCAATCCTACAAGCAGCTGTCTCTGAAATTTTCCTAGTCTTCCAGACCTTGTTTTGACATCTACTGTTCCTGTTAAGTGCCATTTCTTAATTATATTTCAAACTGAGGAAATGGCAACATGAAAATGCTTTGCTATTAGCCTTCTCCTGCTTTGTGGGCGTTAATCATTTTCAGAGTGTTAGTCAGCTGCTTAGAAGAACCCATGGCTGCTGTTTTTTGGGATAAAGTTAGAGAAGTCTGGGTATTTATAAAGCTTTGAAATTGTCATCACCTGGCCTTTCCTAATGATGACTGTGAACATGTCATAAATCTAACAGGTTAATTAAGATCTGAGACCTCAGCCAAAGTGATCTGAGTGCTTAAATCTCCTAGGGTTCTCATATGTTTGTAATGTTCTCTTTTGTTTTTTGTTTTTTTTTTTCACTTGTATAAAACCAAAATAATACACTGATATTGCTTAACATGTTGAAAGGTGTGTTTTATCTTTGACTTTGTTCCTTTTGGAGATCATTTCACCTTCAACTTGCTTAACTGTTCACAGTAACAGTAATTTTGTCCATGCCACTGTGTCTGCTATGTTCATAGCTGTAGTGATACTGCCTGTTGTAAACTAATGAAGAATAATGATTAGACTGAAATACAGTGAAGAAGAGTACATTAAATGTACAACCTAGATTCCAAAAAAGATGGATGCTGTGTAAAATGTAAATTTATGTAAAAACAATTAAATCATTTGCAAACTTAATTGACCCATATTTTAATCAAAATATAATGTAGAACATATATTAGATGTTAAAAGTGAGACATTTTACCATTTCATGAAAAATATCAACTCATTTAGAATTTGATGGCAGCAACACATCTAAAAAAATGTGACAAGGCCATGTTTAGCATTGTGTAGCATCTCTTTTTCTTTAACAGCAGTTTGTAAACATCTGGGAAGTGAGGAGATCAGTGACTGGAGTTTTGGCAGAGGAATGTTGTCCCATCTTGTCTGATGTAGCATTTTAGATGCTACACAGTCCTGGGTATTCTTTGCCAGATTTTTTGTTTCATGATGCGCCAAATGTGGTCTGGACAGCATACAGGACAGTTCAGCACCCTGACTCTTCTTCTGCAAAGCCATGCTGTTGTGATGGATACAGATGGATACAGGTTTAGCATCGTCTTCAAGGCCTTTCCTGAAAGAGATGTGGTCTGGATGGGAGCATATGTTGTCCATAGTTACGTTGATGACACAAAGCTATATATATTAGCTGAACCAAACGATAAACCAAAACTAAAGATAATGGAGGACTGTGTAAAAGATGTGAAGCACTGGATGATGCACAACTTCCTCTTACTAAACAGCGACTAAACAGAGGTCCTCCTCCTAGGTTCAAAGTCTGTTTTAAATAAGGTATCTGACTTAATATTAAATTTGGCTGACTCCCCTGCTCATCTCAGCTCATCAGCTAAAAATTTGGGTGTCATAATTGACTCAGACTTATCATTTGATCAGCATATAAGTCACATTACAAAAATAGCTTTTCTACACCTTCGTAACCTCTCTAGGTTAAGAAATGCCCTTTCTCTACCTGACGCAGAAAAATTAGTACATGCTTTTATTACTTCAAGATTAGATTATTGTAATGCATACTGTCAGGATGCTCCAGCAAAAACTTGAATAAACCAGTTCATCCAGTTCATCATCATTTTATTAACATATAAAACCCTGCATGGTCTCGCCCCTGAATATCTGCAAGACCTCATCACGCGCTATGTCCCACCAAGATTACTCAGATCCCAGGGTGCCGGTTTCTTACTAGTTCCCAGAATTCATAAGGCTTCAGCCTTCTCCTATATAACCCCACGACTGTGGAATTTTCATCCAGCTAGTGTTCGGGATGCAGACACAGTCTCTACTTTTAAATCCAGACTCAAAACCCACCTGTTCAGTTTATCTTTCTGCAATTAACCTCTCCTTTCCAGTTATTGTCGTTACAGGACTTCATGAACATGGGGAATTGAAGAAATCTCAGACACTCTACAATGTTGTGCGAACATGCTGGAGGTTGATGATGGCGATATGGATGGATACCTGTCTGGTCTGATGATGCTCTAATATCTATGTTCTTTCTGGTTTCCTTCCTTCCAGTCAGCTCGACAAGATGCCATCTCAATGCAAACATTCACATGTTTTCTACTGCACTCAGCCTAATTGTTTATGTTTGCTGTTTGTTTTCTTCTCTCTTTTCTGAGGAAATGGCCACTGAAGGTAATCGATGGCTGAATTCTCCTGCAGTCTGCAACTGACCACCTGGTCTGCTACACCTACTGCGGTCAATTCCTTCTGCTCCAGTGTGTTTTTTCCTGTGGTTGACGCCAGACCTGCTGCTCACTTACATCTACTACTAGCAATGATCGGACTGAAGCTCTAATGCTACTGCATTTTAATTATGATACCTGATATGGATGCAATTATCACTTATTAATATCATTATTGTTTTACACTACAGCACAATGTCAGACTTAACTTATGATGTAAATCTCTATCAGTAGTTTGATCAGAGGAGGATGGATCCCCTTTGTGAGTCTGGTTCCTCGCAAGGTTTCTTCCTCCAGCCTTGAGGGAGTTTTTCCTTGCCACTGTTGCCTTCGGCTTGCTCACATCGGGCTTAGATTCACATTGTCTGATACTAATTATGTAAAGCTGCTTTGTGACAACGTCCATTGTAAAAAAGCGCTATATACATAAAATTTTATTTGATTTGATTTGATACTAAAACCTCTATATACAATTCAGCATTTATAGTGCCTTTCCAGATGTGTAAGCTGTACATGCCATAGGGACTAATGCAATCCTGTACCATCAGAGATGCAGCCTGCATGCTAACAACAAGCTGGATGGTCCCTCTCCTCTTGAGTCCCCAGACATGGTGTCTGTGATTTCCAAAAATAATTTCAAATTTTGATTTATTTGACCATAGAACAGTTTTAATTGCTTTCCTTTAGTCTGTTTTAAATAAGCTTTGGCCCATTGAAGATGTTGGTGTTTCTAAGTTGTGTTGAAATATGGCTTCTTATTTGCATTATACAGTTTTAACTTGCATTTGTGGATTGTACAGCAAACTGTTCACAAGCAATCATTTCTGGCAATGTTCCTAAGCCCATGCTGTGATTATCAGTACAGAATCATGACTGTTTTAATTAATTGCCTGGGTTTTTTTTTTTATTGGTGCTGTAGATTAAAAACTCATAGTGAGAGTGATAAAGTGTTTTGAGTGTTACTTTGTCCCATTTTGCCTGCAAACATATCATAAAGTGTGCAAAAGTCATTTTATATATATATATATATATATATATATATATATATATATATATATATATACATACATATACACTGAGTAAATGGACACTATGTACACTGTAGTAACGCCAGTAATAACGTAAATCCTATCTATTATTATGAAATTACATATATGTATACATACATATATACTTTATAAAAATGTAATAATACTTTTAAATATTTATTAATACTTTAAATATAAATATATAATTTCGTTATAGTAGATAGGATTTACGTTATTAATGGTGAACAGTGTATGTAGTGTCCATTTACTCAGTAGTTTACAGTAACAACTACTACGGGAAGTTTTAACTTTGATTCAGTTTTTGGAACCGATTCGTCTGTCTGTTATAATGAACCAAACATCCGATATACAGATAAGTGGATTGATTCATCAGTCAAGTCAGCTTAATTTCAATGTCGTCCATCAGTATACAACGTTCCTCATTTCACGTCTGTTGTCTGTTTCTTCCATTCGTTGGAGTATGACTCATCTCTCACCGTTTAGGGTTCTGCACTCGTGAAGTTACGTTTTGTAAGTTTAACATCAGAATCGATTCACTTAGGAGTCGGCTCGACAAATTATTGAAACGAATCGGTTCAAAAGAACCGAATTGTTAACGAGTCGGACATCACGTATTAGCTGCATGAAATGGATGCGAGTGAGCAGTGTGCTGTTATATCTGCGAACATGGACTACTAAACATGAAATACAAAACTGTAGCTGACATTTGCATCGGGATTAAAACAACTTTTCTGTCGTTTCTGAAGGAAGCTAACATTTGGGTTTCGGTGACGAGTTGCTCTTTTTTCAGTCAGGAAACTCGCAGCGTTAAAGACTCGTTTCAGGCTTTTCTGTCTTAAACTCGTAACGTTCCGAGTTTCTCGCGCCTGTTTTATAGTGCAGTTGTCGTTTTTGTGTACTGAGAAGACGTATTTTGTTTGGTTTTGTTACTTTTCCCGTGTAAAGCCACCAAACACAACAACGGAAAGCGGATTTGCTTTCGAGCTTCAACTAACGTTATTAGCCGCTGGATGCTGCTCCGTTAACTAACCGTTTTGGCCGTTTTCGTTAACATTGTCTATTTTAAAGGATTTTTGAAAAGACTGACGCTATTTTGACGCCTTCCTGTGGACTAATTTCTCACCAAAAGCCGTTAGAGAGGATTGGTTGTGTGTAACAGTTGATTTGACTGTCTGTTTGTAATTAACGGACTTTTTCTATCTGTAACCGAACAGAGCAAAAATCTGCAAACTTAGCAGGAAAAGAAGCCATCAGACTCACGGAAATCGCGTCGTCCACTTTTCCCTCCCCTTCTCGGTCTCTGTAGCCAAGTTTCAAATGGATTTAGTTACAAAAACTGTATTTCAGAAGACAGCTTGGTGATTTTTACGTGTGATATAACGGCATGTCATTTTCCATCAGCACGTTTCTGCACATCACACATATTAAACTTGGAAGAGTCGATTTAAAGTGAAACTGAATGTGAGGTACGTTCACTTCTTTGTTGATACTTAAGCAGCTCAATGGCATAAGCTCCACTTTATTTGATTGATTTTCATTCTGAGTCTTTTATGTCCACATCTTAGGAGTGCTATACACCAACTGCATGAAATAAATGCTAAATGTTTGTAGCACTGCTGAATAGTATTGTCATAATACCAGAATTCTGACTTTGATACCAAGATAAAATACTCAATACCAAATCAATACTCTGACTATAAAGGCAAAAACACTCATAATTGTCTTTAACAGCAGTTGTTTATTTGATAGAACAGACATATTTCTACATTTTAACATGTCTTCTTTTTTAATGTAATCTCTGTAATGCATGCAGTATTCTTAATTTGCAAGCAAAACACAGTGTTAAATTTAATCAGTTTATTTGTATTAGAAAGTGTTGGAAGTATTGAAAGTTAGAGTATAGAATTGATTGCCAAATTGGAGTATTTAAACATTTTAATACTTTTGATTCTTAGTGAAACTCTACTGCTGAAACTACTGCACTTTTAGTTTTTTTGTCCCAGAATTCTTTTTCATGCTTCACAGCACTGAAGGGACATTATGTAAGGCAACATGTATATATATCATCAAACAAGTCAGATTGTGAGGTCACCCTTCACCAGGACAGAGACTTTACTTTAAGAAGTTAATGCATTCATTTTGTAAAGTCTGTGTTGTTTTTATACAAATTAATGTTTTATAGGGACATGTAGATACAATTGCACAAATTTGCATGATCTGCAATGTACATTATACACTTCTGGTCCTGCATTGTAATGGTTACAGTCTTAGAAACAGGTGATCTGATGGTAATGTTATTGTTTTCATTTTGTACACAGCTACGATGAGAAGAAGACGGCGACTCCTATGCTTTAACAAACTGGTGGACCAAGTGCATGTGGCCAGAGAACCTTGCTTTATTGTCACATCATGAAATGACACCGAGCCTGTAGGAAACGCCACTACATTCCAGTCTTGCTTTCTTATTCTGGACTAAATCTCTCTCCATGGTAGTGCGGGACACTGTGGGCCTTGGTGGCTGCCCCCAGGGGCCCAGGCCCCGGGCAGCAGTTTAGCAATGGCACAGTCTCTTTCTTCACTTCACTCCAGGAGCAGAGAGACTAGATTTCTTGGGACAGCATCACTGAACTAAGTCATTTTCCATTTCTTGATACTTACTTGCGAAGTTTAAACCAAAAAGCTGAGGAGGGAACACTGCACGTCCAGTAAGGTGAGAATTATTGAAATTGCAACATCACAATTAGTTTTTATGACACCTCCATCAGACCAAGCAGCTCTTTCAGAATGTCCAGAGGTGGGTAGAAAAACCTAAAACAAGACACAAGTAAATATGCCATGTCCAAAAATGTAGACATTTGCTCATTCAGGTATTAATGGTTTTTCACCCTTTGCTGCAGTAACTACTCTACTGGGGGCTTTATACTAAATACTAGAACTGCTGTGAGAAATGTATTGCATTCAGCCACAAGAGCATTAGTGAAGTCAGGTACTGATGTTGGATGATAGCTCTGGATCACACTACAGAGAACTCCACTCTCACAGGGGTGAGTTCTGACACTTGACAAAGGTTATGGCTTGTGCAATTACTCTACTGTAGGGCACTCCATTCTTTTTGATTGTATAAGCTGTAGAAAGGTATCTACTAAAACATGTTTTTAAAAAATTGTGGTACTGTGGTGCATCCAACCATTTGTTAGGCACTGTTGTTAAAAAATGCTCAGGTGTTACCTTGTAGTTGCCCACAGTGAAATAATGATGTGTTAGTTCAAACTGACACAAAATGAGATACAGCTCTCACGCCACTCTCAACACCAAGGCAAACCTCATGTGCATACCATCTACTGGCATAATGGGCAAGTTTACCATCACATCCCATGTTTCATGATTCTCAAATTGGCTCATCTTAATCAAGTTTTACCATAGACCTTTTAAATGTAAATGTTATCATGCTTTTGCTTTTCTTTTCATTTCTACCAGTGTTTTAGCAATATATTTGATAAACAATGAGCATTATATTCTTACATTTATTCCCATAAAATAGCAACTGTTAAGCAATTTTTTTACATTGTATTTTTACCATTGGTAATTAGTTGTGTTGTGGTCATTACTGCAAAAAGTAATCCATTACAAATTACTGATTGCTTCTTAAAAATTTAAATGAGATATTGAGGAGAGCAGAATATTTATTACTTCTCCTTACTCAGTATTGTACTTCAGTGTAAAACACAAACAAGTCTGTACCAAAGCGCAAAGGAATACAGTCACAGTGGTCATCATTTAAAGACAGAGGTCTTCTTGATTAGAATGGAAGATTGATGCCGTGTGACCACCCAGAATCTAGCCTAGTGAAACAGTTAAAAACAGCTGAAAATTTAAGTCTGGCCTGCTTATGTGATGCTGGGTCTCTGCTAGGGCTCTGCTGGGACTCTTCTTTAAATCAGGATTTCTTTATCTATAAGTTAGAATTTTCTGTGCTCACACTGCACTGCTTATATTCAGACAATCAGCTGTAGCACACATGTATTGCATACAGTTATTGACAAAAGCAATAAATATACACAACATTTATGTTTTAAAGCATACTGCTTAATTAATTTTGTTCCGTTAAAGACAGATGAGTAACATGATTCTTATGAAGTCAGTAACGTCATTACAAGAACTAATTCGTTACACTGTATCTTTTCAGGAAAAAGACTGATACCTGATATTTTTTGAAAGTGTATAGTTGAAGAAGCAGTTAAGCATAGAAACCCACTAGCTATTGCTGATGCTTTAGAGAACGCTCAAGTTAGGAGTAGCATTATATGCTAAAGGTATTGCACGCATATTGATTTCAGTACCACATTCAAAATGTCCTAATGTATAGCAGATACAGTACAAATTCCAAATGGTAATCCTGCAAACTACTGATGGCACAATAATTTATTTTATGAATTATCGATAGTGCAGTTTTAAATTAGTCCTATATTTTTGTCTAAAGATTAGTTTTATTCTTGTTAAGTAACTAGCGCTTGCTAAGAGCAGCTCATATAAAAGGTGCTCAGTCTTGCAAGGGCTTCAGATATTTGATAATTTTCTTGATATAATCAATCTTACAGTTAAACATCAGTTAATTCACAGTACAGAAGTTCTGGTGTAGTGTTCTTTGCATATAAAAATAATTCTTAGGTGAAAAGAAATTACATCCTGGGAGTGCACGTATTTTTTATTGCATTTAATTTAGTTACTTATGGAGATACATATGAATGACTAGCATTGTAATAAAGAAAAGTTGTTCATAGGGTTAGGGTTACAGTTATTCCTTAATTGTCTTATCACAGTTATTTAAGATAATCTAATTAATTTTCCACAATGATTATTACATTTCACCATCACATGCTGTCACATCAAGCATAAATAAATGAGGTTTCATGAGTTGGGTTTAGGCAGTATAAATATACATTTTATACACATACAACTTAATATACACATTAGGAAGCTAAGAGGAATACGTCTTATGTAAGTAGATATCTTTGCAGAAAGATGCTTGTCTTCTATTTTCACTCCCAAGTGAAACTACACACACTGTGTGCCTAAATATTTTCAATTTGCAAGCACACAATATCACTGATAACATTTCATGTTAGTACAACCTAAATTAGTCTAATCAACAGAGATGCTGTAGGGTTGTATGGCTAAAACTAAATAAATGACAATCACAATTATGTATATGACAGTCATTCTTCAGCAATAAATAATATTAAAAAATGTATAAATATATATTTTAAAAAAATTAATGATTGTGTCAGGCCTGGTTGCGCAACGACTTGCAGACGAATTGAAGAATATGCTAGTACAGTATATTTATCAGTATATATTTAAACTACATCACCACACATTCTCATGTTGATATTTTGAACACATCCATGATGATGAATCTGTTCTACAAGTCTATTAACTCCACTGCATTAGCCCAGTGATAATCTCTTCATGTCTAATGTCAACAGGTGTGTTTATGATTCAGTTTCTTAACAAGACCATTAGGCTTGTAGTTGGACCGCACACAAGCAGATGCTTATCTGTAATGTAGGGGGAAGATGCTGCAGTGCCAAAAATTATTCTGGACCTTGTGATGTTTTTTTTCTTTCATGGATTCAGTCTCACTATTTGGTAATTGTTTGTTGTTTTTTGGTCATGTTATCCAGATCAGTACTGTGGTCTAAAGGGCTTAAGGGGCAGCTTAGATGAAGGACTTGAAGAAGATATAATTTTTCCGATTGATAACAGAGATGGCACAAATACTGTTTTCCTTTTCTCATATTTAGTATTGATAGGAACATTGAAACCTTGAGTGTTTGCTGATATTCTTCTTTTAAAGCTACGAACATTTAAAATGAGTACTTGAAGCATGATTACTTGAAGCAAGTATGAAGTACTTGAATCATCTAGAAGTAGACTCACATTATTGTACTGCTCAAACAAATTCTGTGAATATTTAGGATAGATTTATTATAGGATTGGATCTGATTCTTTTTTTTCCAATGTCCAATCCTGCATGATATTGACCCAATACCAGTACAGCGTTTTGGATCTGAGCCATCTGATATTCATATGGTCACATGGACTGATAAAAATAATTAAATGGTCACATGCACTGATTTCTTGCATTTGTTAATTATCTTCTTGCATAAGATAATTAACAGTGCATTAAGTTCATATGCATGCTGCAAATGTGGCATTTTATCAATTGGGTCAATGTGAGTGTAAGTTAGTACCCCATACCCTGCCTGTAGGCTAGTATGGCTTTTTACATAACAAGCTCTGGAGTAGCTTGTAACCTTTCAGGAGAAATAATATGTCTTTTCCTGGTGTCTAACAGTGTTGTTGATTTGAACAAGCCATCTGAACCCCAGAGCTGACAGGAACTAAAAGGTTGAGCTCCTCAAGGGCTTGGGGAACTCCATCAGGGATTTGGGTAAGCCCCAGGCTCTGACTGTACTCTAAACCCCACCATATGTAACAGGCCTCAGACCCAAAGGCACAGTCACAGCTGGGAAAAGCAACTCTAGACTAAATACCTGAGGCCCAGGGTTAAAGTGGATGCAGAACAAGTAGAAATTTGAAAATTGTGACATTCCAGTTAGTTCTAGGAAGGGGATACAAGTAAAACAAAGCTGTTGCAGATGACAGGTCCAGGACCAACGGATGGTCAACTGCTAGAGTCAAATTCCACACATTCCTACAGGAACTTAATTAAGATCAGGAGAGTGTAAAGGAAGCAGGGGTCAGGCTGAAAGAGAAAGTAAGACTTCAAGAAACAATAGATCAGAAATGTACAAGTCTAGTAGCCATTTTGTGTTTTTTGAAGAAGACACAATTTGCTATACTGTAGCTTGCGAGTTCAGTTTGTTTCCTGTTCCATATGGGCAAATATCAATATTGCAGTTGTATTGCAACATGCTGCGATTGCATTACACATTGCAATATAGTACTCGGGTGAATCAGTAGTGTGCAATGGCTAAAGATGGACCTGCATTACTTTTTCACTCAAAATAGTTTACTTTTGAATAACTTTTTCATCAAAGCACAATCTAGAACTGAGTTTGACAACCTGCAGATATATTTAATTAATGAGTCAATTAATAGAATATTTCATGCTTGTGAACCAGCAATGGGTTCTCTTGAAAATGCAAGCAAAGGCAGTATAGAGGCTTTTGTTAATTGATTGCACAACAACAGATTTGACTCTTTGAAGTCAAGTTTTTACTATTCATTTGAGATACTGTTTAATTGTAATTACAAAAGTACACAATTAATTACAAAGCAGGGGTGTGTTTCCGAAAACGTTCCCGAAAGCCTTCGTAACCCACGTCGTACTTAAACTCATTTGTAAATCTACACATGGTCTGACCCTCTCGTAACTCACCAAGTTGTTCTTAACTTGAAGTTCACGTGCAGTTCTGTCTGAAAAACAAAAGAGGCCACTGATCATCCTTTGAACAATGCAACACTCAGCACACGCATGTATAGGCTATACAAACAAGAATTCATGAACATTTAAATTTTCTTTTGAAAGAGTAATTGCGTCACGTAAATTAGAGCCAGTGTCCTTAGTTCAATACTGCACATACATGTACTTACTGTACATATACAAGTTGAAATGATTGCTTTCACGGAATAAAAAAACTAAGATTGCTTAAAGTACAATATATTATTTATTGATATACACATATAAATTGCTTAAATGCAATGGGTTTTTTTTCCCAGTGTAACAGTCGTAGTAGTAAATTAATATATCGTCAAAAGCAATGGTTACAAATTGGCCTACTAAGCTTGTCAACTTTTAACCAATCAAATTCACTGATTAATCATGGACACATATAAGTAACAAAGAGGATTTGCCTATTTATAGCTAGGCATGTATGTAGTGTAAATACTTTTTTGATGTTTGGTTTTATAATTATTGTTTACATAACGATACTTTTGTGGCTTAATAATGACGAAATGTATGTAAATAGGTGGTTCAGTTTTTGAGTGGCCGAGCCTATTTGACGCAGACATGAGGGCGGAGTCAACTAAGTGCTACTTAGGGACTCGTTCGTAACTTTGGAAGATAAGAAGGCTTTTGGGAAACAGTCGGAAAAATCACGTTCTTAAAGTTACGTCGTTCTTAAAGTTGTTCGTAAATCGCTAAGTTCAATCGCTTTCAGGAAACGCACCCCTGGTCTTTATAAATAGTGGCTTTTATAAATAGGTAATAGTGGCTATTGCTGCATTTACATGTTTACCTTTGTACAGCATTATTGTGAGCTACCAAGAGCGACATAAATGTTTCCACAGGGATAGCTTTACATGCAGTTTTAACAATTAGAGATGTAACAGTTAATAATAATAAATGTAACTTACATAGCGCCTTTCTCAAACCCACAGACGCTTCAATTCATGTATCTATATATCAGTCAAATAGACCACAATCTAATGCATTGATGAGTTGCATAATCAAACACATTTACTTATGCACTTATTCCAAAATTATCTCTATGATTTTTCTCTAGACGACACTTCTATGCTATAGGAGATGAGCATGCATATAGCAAGCTTGTTGCAGACCGCCAAATACTTGTGTTAAAACATTATTTGCGTGGAATTGCATCGTATCATTTCATATCGACTGCAGGCTCCAATACTAAAATTAATTGCATCACAGCAGATTTTGAGGTATTGAATTTCAGTGGATCTTTCGCTGAGCAGAGGCATGCAACATCTAAAACAAGTAATCCAGACATAGTTGAAGACAGATGAGAGTCTATGCCAAAACACAAAGACGATCGGACAACCAAATACCAAATGGGGAAATGCAAAAATAGACAAAAACAGGCTATACACAAGATAACCAGACAAATAATTGTCAGTCAGCACAGGACTATAGTGTCAAAACTTTGAAGATCAATCAAAACAAATGAGTCTTTATAGGAAGAGTAATGAGTCTTTAATTAGCTACAGGTTTGTGAGATCATGGGTGGAACCATGAAACAAAGCTGCAACCTCAGTGAACCAATGGATTACAGGAGAGTCCTTGCATTCACTCTCCAGAGGGTGGAGCCACGGTGGAACATAAACTGAAGAAAACCAATAGATTACTGGAGACTCCTCTTGTTCACTTTTCAGAGTGCACTTTCAGGGGAGTCAGTGGATCATGAGGGAGTCCATGAGTTGACTCCCTATAGGGGGAAGACAGGTAAGCCGGAGTTGGAGTAAACCACCTCAGATTAGGCGGGTCCATGAGCAACGTCATTGAGACTGCCCAATAGTAACCTAGTTTACCATTTTCCATCTGTTAACACTGATTAAATATGGAATAAGGGTTAATACTGTCTTTCTTATTTATGTTTTCTTTTTGCTTGTAAATCATTGGAGAGGTTTTTCACCATTATGGGCATTTGAGGTGACGATATGAAAACAGCTTGCAGATAATTAGCCTATTGAAATGAAACCTCCGCATCATGACTGGAGACTTCTGAAGCTGTTGCAAAACCACAGGGAAACTGCAGTGCATATATTTCAAGTTGTCACATGATTTTCTGATGTTTTCAGAGAACAAGAGAAATCATTTAAATTCAGTTTTTCAGTATATATGTCTTTTTATGTGAATGCCAAAATGTCAGCATTAATTTCACATGACGTTATTCATGCCAATGCTAGATCAAAGGTCTAAGGTTTTTTTTTTTCCTCTGGCAGAAATGGCAGGGACAAAAATGAACATGTTGCTTATGCTTCTGGTATGTGGTTGGCAAAGTGAAGTGAAAACGTGTGGCTGAGAAAATGACAGGGTTTGAGCAAAGAAGCATAGGAGACTGAGGAAGTAATGTAGCCAGTGTTCTACAATAGAGCACAGTTTACATCACATAAGTAGTTAGATATTTCCGTTTCTGCTCTGCTTGCAAAGGCAATGCACTCTGTCAGAGGTAACATCATCCTTGGCAAGGTTAGCTGTGGTGGCCTACTACGTGATGTGTGATTGGGGGCGGATGGAGCTATTTCTGAATAGCCATCTGTGCAGTGTATTTCAATAAGTTGTCCAACTGTCAGGATTACCACAAAGCTGTTATACACACAGTGCAGTGTGTATGGATTGATTGCCTTGCTCCACTTGGGTGGCACTTTTATTTTACTCTGATTGCTCAGTAGCTTTGCCCTACGATGTCTAGAGTTGAGTCAGAGTTAATTTTGCATCATTAATAACATTTAGCTAATGAATTTGTCTGATTTACATTCTGACTTCTATTTGTTTCAATAAAACATTTCTTCTTCTGTTTCCAAACACAAATGTGACATTCATCAAACATATAAAATCCACACTTTCTGACTCAATAGATGAACACTGAATATTATGTCTGAAATAACTATGTAAGGAGTTTGATTACTTTTGGCCTTTAAGGAGTTAAAAAACAATCATCTAGTTTCATACATATAGGTCACTGTCCAGGGGTATTGAAAATAATGCTTAAGCGAAATTGGGCTGCAACCTGATAAAATGCTTGTAGATGAATGGTACTTGGTGCAGTTACTCTTTGCTTTACAGCTGCAGATGTAACCACTTAAGAAACCTCATTCTTTCGGGTAAAATTGTGTTAATTGGATTACTCTTGCCTTTCCAGCAAACATTTTAGGTTTATTTTTTAGGTATGTCTGAAATGTGAGAAAGAATTATGGTTTTGATGGAGTCCAGTTCAGGTCAAACCATTAGCAATGCCAGGTTATTTGCTGCAGCTTTTAAAGGTCAGATTGTATGCTGAAGAGAGCTCTGACCAACCTAAAGGTCACTGAATGAAGCCTGCAGGATCTTTAGACCACAACTCTCTCAGTAATACATCTGGACTCTATTATAGTTTATTGTGTGAAATTGACCCGGACACAAGTCTCAACGTGTTGATTGGGCCTTTGTTTTGGCACTTTTTCATACACAAGAATATTTCTGCTGTTCATTTCACCATAAACATTTAATTTTTATGAAACATGGAAATATTACTTTTTTCATACTTACAGGGGAGTTATGCCATTGGTCTGTGAAGACTTTATGGCTGCACTGGGCCGAAGAACTGAAACCTGAAAGCTTTTTTTAAATGGCAAATATTTTTCTCTTGCTGGATGCATTGTGCCAGGTTTCTCCATGCCAGCAAAGCTCAAGTTTCAACTCTTTTCCAGCCCAGACGTTCCGGTCTCTCATGCACACACACGCACGCACATGCACGCACCCAGTCATGCACGCATGAAGGCCACACACCCACAATACTGTTGCACTAAGGCTCAGAGAGGGAAAGTCTACTATGTGCTGTGTTAAAAAAAAGTTACATTCGCTTTTTACACTTTTCCAACCTTAAAACGTATCTCCAGATGTGTGAATGTTCATTTGGAGCCTTTTCTTCCATAAACTCAACATTCTGATTCATATGCCTTACAATGGGAGAGAATTGGGCCTGAATTTACAGCACACTTTGAGCAAATTATGCTACATTATGATAGCAATTTGGATTTTCGTGACTGCTAATTAGTGTTAGGTCAAGTAAATAGAGAGAACAAATTGCTGAAGCTTTGGCAGATTATTGTTAGTCTTTAGTTACCCATTATGATAATGATAATGAAAGTGGAGTGCAGTAATAACAGATGTTTGTTTGAAGAAGAAATAAAGAAGATTATTATGATAGTGACTTGTTTAATTAAGGTCTATTGTGTGAGATGAACCTTGGTTTCTGTTATTAGAAGTTGATACAGTTACAGTTAATTATGTGCTGTTAACAATAATTTTGTTTATTTGAATGAGGACATTTATTGAATTAATTTCAATGTGAATGATTAAAATAAGGATGGTTGTGAGTCTAAAATCTTCACATTTTCATTTGCAGGCTTATCAAGTGTGTGAAGACGCTACGCATTGCTAAGGAAAAGGACACACACTGCAAAAATGAGTAAGTTCCTTTTTTATGTTTTTTATGTCTCTGGTAAGCTGGTTAATGAACAGTAATAGATTACTAGTGAACTCTGGGCATAGGATTGTGTCCTTGCCTGTCCCAGCATTCTTCTGCTTCTTAGAATTCAGAAAAGTTTATTGTGCATCACACCCTTTCATAAAGTGTATGAACAGAACCATGTATTAAGAGACAACCTAAAATAGCTTACATTTAAAGCTATGAATACAATTGCAAAAACAGGCACGTGTAATAGTCACGCAGAGTGTTCTGCTGCAGTGAGAAAGTATAGTTCAGTAGATTTCTAATATAAAAATGCTTTGCAGCAGTTAGAATACCTCAAGAAGACAGAGAGAGAAGGAGAAATAGATATTACTGTCATTGTTGGCTTCATAGTGTGTACTGGGCCTGGCCGCAGGTTTGCCGGTTAGATGAGGCTTCTCCGGTTCTCTCTCTCCGGAGGTGTGTGAAGTCTGTCCAAGCTACACAGTGGGAATATTTTCCCTCCGTGAGTGAGCAAAGCCAAGACACAGCTCACGCTCACACTTCAAACATGAGAACAAAGATCACAAAAACATGGCAATCTCTTTCTCTCACAGGCTCTGTTACGCTGGCATAGGCTCACTGTGTTAGAGTGTATGTGTGCGAGCATGCACTTATTTAGACAGGAATTACAAAACAATTCCTTTGTAACTTCATTGTTCACAGCAGAGAACATGTCTGATTCATTTTCCCTCTAATGAGCAACATGAACTGAAACATCTCAGATGAATACATTGTAAGATGTTTGATTTTCTTGGAAGACATTTATTTGCTGTGTTACTCAGATGTAATAAGGTGTATTTAATTGTATAGTTATTTAGAAAATAAACTACATTTCCATTCAATACACAGTCTGTACTGAGAAGTTTCAGACTATTGAGTGAGCTTTGTTTTTCCAATTTTTGATGGCAAGAATTGTCAAAACCATAGCACCAATGAAAAGGATTTTTTTCTTTGTAAACCAAAAAAGACTGCATGCACAACTATAGATTTTCAACAAATTAAGATCATAACTCGATATCTCGGCAACCTGTCTTTCCTCTTTGATCAAATTCTCAGAATGTCTCTCTCTTCTTTGTTTCTTGTTGCCTCTGTAGATGAAAGACAGGCACTCCATTCTATAATGAAGGACTTGGTGGCCCTTCAAATGACCAGGCGGCAGCCCATGTCCACTTATGACACGGCCAAAGCCAAGCCTGTTAACGCTGCCAGCACAACGAGTAGACAGGTAACATACACATGGGTATCAAAATTGAATGTGAGTATTGATTACAGTTTGAACTTATACTTAGCTGCTCCATTTTCTTCATCTCCAGGATGATGTCAGAATAAAATTTGAGTACTGTGGAGAGAGAAGGTGAGTGTATTTATATTAGTGATTGTTAATATAATATGGGAATATTGTAAATCTATATAAAATTTAAGGGTGTCAAACAGTCAAAATATTTAAATGTGGCTAATCATGTTACTATCTTACTTGATTAAATTTGGGTTTTGTGAACTGCTCTTTGTCTGGCCTGTCACCAGGTGGGTGGAGAAGTCTTGCCTCAAGTGGAGGAGTTCAAGTATCTTGGGATCTTGTTCAGGAGTGAGGGAAGAATGGAGCGTGAGATTGACAGACGGATTGGTGCAGCCTCCGCAATAATGCGGTCGCTGCAGCGGTCCGTTGTGGTGAAGAAGGAGCTGAGTCAAAAGGCAAAGCTCTCGATTTACCGGTCAATCTGCGTTCCTACTCTCACCTATGGTCATGAGCTTTGGGTAATGACCGAAAGAACGAGATCGCGGTTACAAGCGGCTGAAATGAGTTTCCTCTGCAGAGTGGCTGGGCG
>BRDA01060142.1:0-12611 GCA_036984385.1 Crenuchus spilurus
GTCACTACGTACATGCAGAACTTCTGCAAAATGCATATTTGAGCAGTAAAGTATTTTGAGATTCTTACTGCAGGGCCACGGGTCGTATGCAGCGGCAAAGCCTCCAGCTCAAAACTGCTTTCACCTGGAAAAGGAGAAAAACACACAATCAGAACAAGACTACTTCCTCCTCCATTTCCCATGCTTTCAGCCACAAGGTTTTTATTGTTTGAACTGAAGTTTTTTTTAGTATACTTAGATTAAAGTAGTACAGTGCCATATAAAAAAAGTTAAATATGTAAAATATAAAATAAAAAATAAATTAAAAAAGTACTGTTGCTAATAATTTCATTCAAATTCATTCATATTTTATATTTATTACATGTAATAATTCAAAGTCTTTTCTGTTTGTCAGTATGACTTAGCTCATGAAAATTAGGAATTCAAAATCTCAAATTATTAGAATATATATATTTTTTAATTCAGTAAATTACTATTCAAACAGTATTGACATTAAAACACAATAACACTTTATTTCAGTTAATCACAATGACATTTCCTCTAAACACCATTTCTGTTTTAGCTTGAAAACCATTAAAGTAATAAGCAAAAAATACAAAAAAATAATCATGCATATACATATTTGCATACATGGCCTGACATGGAAAGGAAGACCAGGGCTGTCATTTAGAGCTGAGATGCTGTAAATACATATAATTATCATGTATTTACATTGCAATTGCATAGTGTTTTGCAGATAACTTCTTGCATATGAATGTGAAGACCATCATTTTCTCACTGTTTGAAACACTACGTAAGCTCATAGCTAAATGAGGACACAGGTATAGTCCTGCTCCTGGGTATAGAAGGTCTGTAAGTGGATGTGCAGCTCAGGGCAGATGCTGGGCAGAAAAGCAGCAGAATGGAGGAGAAAAAACAAGTTGAGAAGAACACTGTGGACTGGAGTGATAATAGAAAATGCTCTGTTTGTTACAGTTTTTGCTTCTGACATCATTCATGACCTTTGATCTGAAGACTGAAAAAGTGAACGAGTGAGTTTATAGTTGTGCATTTCAATATAAAGACTGCTCTCCTGGTTCTATTTCAGAAGTCTGAGTGAGTTGACCCGTCTTATTGACACTTCTGTCTACTGAGGGGGGACCAAAAGTTCGGTTAGTGTCATTCACTGACTGACCTCAATTTTCAGGAAATATAGTATAAAGCTTGAAAAAATGCAGGCAACTGAGTTTGGGTGGGGTGAGTATGTTCATATTTCAAAAACAAATACTGACAAAGTTGAGATGAAATGCCGTTTTTTTTCATTTTAACCAGCGCATTAAACTCCTCCCAAATATACATTCTTTCACAGAACCGGCGACTGATGTTAAGACAGGCTTCCTGGTGTTTAACCGTACCTTTAGTTACAGAACAAAATAACACAATATGTTGCTGTAGTTTGAATATTTTTAAAAGTTAACTTTATTTAACTTTTTGCTTATTTTTATTTCAATTTTTAAAAAATCTGAAACCAAAATTAAGAAATAAAAAATATATTGGAAAGTGATCAACAGCAAAAGGACAGTGTCCGTTTTTGCTCTGTTGCTGCTGTAGTGTTTACTTTATTGCTCCTGTGCAAGATAGTTCTGACCAATCGGAGGAGACAATGTATTCACGTGGTTTGTTGGGGCACATTTTCATGTGTTTGGTTTTGTGCCTGTGTGAAAACAAACCAAATAACAGGGCAAAACACTCCAAATTAAACAAACTCATTCTGATTCGGACCAGAGAAATGAACAACCGGTGTGAAAATGCCCTAAAGTGGCTGCCTTTAACTATAAGAAGATTTTACAGTTAAAAAGTAAACCATACTGTGTCCTAAACCATGTCATCTAGTCTGTACGAGCTTAATCGTGATCTGCTTGTGGTTTGGGTGGGCTGAGAGACATTTTATAGTTTAATTTGGCAGAAAGGTGTGGGTTATTTAGGTGATGAAAAAGCTAAATGTGGACTCCTGACTGTATAGAATCCAGTTCAACCATATGAAAAATGTTAGATATGACAAACACTGATATTATAAAGAATATTTAGACATCCTAGAAAACACTGAGCCACTAGGCTACTCTACAGCTATTCTACCTTATCGAAACTACATAAACTACAATGAAATAACAGCAGCTAAATGATTTGGCCCATGATGAAGTTAAACAATTATTTCTTTAGTTTTGAAATAAAAGTATCAAGTGTGTGTGTGTGTGTGTGTGTGTGTGTGTGTGCGTGTGTGCGTGCGCGTGCACGTGTTTCGCTGATTAAAATTTTTGTCGGCTTCGCCCTGGAGGCACCAATGCATAACAAAACGCGCTAAAATAAATAAATAAATAAAATAAAATAAATAAATACATTCTCTCTATGTGCTTTGTTTAGTTTTGAAATATAATATAGTGAAAACTGTGAAACTAGACTGCGTTTCTCTGATGAACATTTTCGTGGCTTCATTAGTGTTTCAAAAGGGCGCTAATTGCCTCTCAGCAGGGGAGCGGGGGAACCATGGGATTTTTCCCTTACGAGAAATTTCGTGGCGTTCGTGTTTCTAGTGTTAACTAGTGAAGGAGGTGATTGGAGACAACCACCCCCATATAGTTTTAATAATAACTGTTTAAAAGTTATTAATAAGAGTTATAGTCTTTTTCTAACTTACCTAACTAATTGATCATTTACAGGAATATGTACTTTTTAAATTATCCTCTTTTTGCTATGCTACAATGAGGGCTTGGTGTACTTTATACTTCAAGCTATGCTGAATGAAGTTATCAGGACGTGTTTGCTATGTTATGGCCATGAAACAAGATATGCTGGAGCCATCGTAGCTGAAAAACAAGTTGTTAACTAGACTTGTTGACGTACGTCATACTGATAGACACTATGCAATGGTTTTCTGTTCAATTTACATATAATCTGCATAAAGGTATAACTGGTTTGACAGAGTCTATGTTAAGGTAGGGGAGGGTACATCCAAGTGTGATCTCATCCCCTCACCTTGCGCACACACTCTTACTCTCTGTTGTAAATGTGCTGACCTGTGGGTATAATTTTGAAAAAAAATCTACATTTAATCTATATTGACAATGTGGCTTTTCCAATGCATACAAAATAAATCATCTAGAATTTATAACACATTCTATATGTAGGTATTTTGACAAAAATTGAGTCACTGGGTCAATTTCACAGTGGAACAGGAAAAAAAACTTGTCATTTGTTACTGCTAATGCAAACCCACACAATGTAATTAACCAGAAAATGACTTCATGCTTAGGATATTGTGAGGCTAGAAATGTTCACTGATGTTTGCAAATGCATTTAAAAACGAATTCAAAGTTCCTGCTGTCAAATAGGAAGTACTGCAGAATAAAAATATCACCCAGTCACCCCACCGTCTAATGCTCCATCTGTTTTTCCTTGCATGCACTCATCTATCTTTCTTTCACAATCTCTCGTTCTCACTACACCATCCTTCTCATTTACACTTTCACTGCCTTCTTCGCGTTCTCACTCTCTCCAGCATGTGCTGAACTTCTTCCGTCACGCGCTTTAATCGGGAGATTTTTGGCAAGTTTTGAGTGGCGCTGTTGTCTCGTTAAGCTTGGAGTGACAGGCGTGAAACAGACGAGCAGTGACCAATTATCTCCCAGCTTTTGATTTGCACCGCAATCGACGGTGGCAGATACACACAGCACCTTTCAAAGACACACGCACAACCTATTGCATTAAAACCCTCACCGTTGCATACTTGAAGACAGACTGTCAGCGTTAGACACTGCAAAGATCATAACACAGAGAAATGAGATCCCAGGAGACACAACAAAAACCAAACCTTCTGTGTGAGTAATGAGACAAGCACAAAAGCTGTGGCTTTAATGACACATGTGGGTTTATCAGAATTCATTGAGGTAGTACAGGACCTTAAGGGATAGAGAGATTAACATTAGCAGCTATTCAATTCATTAGATTTCCAGAAAAATTGATTTGGAAGGTTCTCTGTTGACACCAACAGTTGAGGTGGAAAATCGATATTTGGGAGATATTCAGAAGTATGTCTTCGACACAGCCATCTTTTAATGTGTGTTTTATTAACGCAAGGAAATAAAGTTAGGAAAGACATGAAGATTGGGGGGAGTACCTTGCCTGAAGCTCATCCTCCTAATCTAAAGCCACATACATTTCCATATCTATCTTCCGTTTCCATTGACTGGTTGTGTGTCCCACCACCACATCCCCTCCAAAGCAAAGTTCTGTCAAAATCACCTCCGTTCATTAAGGGTGGTTCAGTATTCTAGTTGAAGGCACAAGCAGCCCAGATCTCCTCCGCAAGTCATCCAAGATCTCTCTCCCTTAGTCATTCCATCTATACTCCAAGATATACTGAAGACAAGTCTGTACTATAAAAAATGAAGTGTTAAAAATGCTGATTGGATGATGTCACTGTCTTCAACTCTGATTATGACAATTATGACCAATCTTGTGCCTGTACGATGGTAATTACACATCTATAATTAATTACTCACATTAATCATGGATTTGTTGAATTTGTAAGTGCGTGGCATGTCTACAGGGCTTGTGCTGGTTTGATCACCGCTGATAGGAAGTTACAGATAGAAGCACAGACATCAAAGACAGACATGAACGCTTTTCTCTTCCTCATCTCCAATTTCACAATCAGTCCAACCCATATTACAAGAGTGAAACAAGGAAATACATTTAATCGACCCCATCATGAAATATAATGCGAGTATTTTGACAGATGCCACTGTGAAAGATGTAACCAGTTCCATTTTAAAACTCAGACACTTCATGAATATTCACTACTGTTAATTTGGCAAATTTCACAAGATGACCATGTGTCCTGTCAGCTCTGTTTTACATTTGCAGCTACGGAAGATGGGCAAAACTGCTGCTGTTAGATGTTTTTAAGAGAGAATGAGATCAATAATAAGTGTTATTTAAAAAAAAAACCAAAAAAAAAACCAACCTTTTCTTCATAACCAAAACTCAGTCAACAATGCAAAAAAGAAGTTTGCTTCTTTACTTTTACTTTCTGGAGCTATTAGTCTAATGAAGCTAAAATGTGTTTACCAATTAACATTAACCCTCAGGATTCGCAGTTCACACTGGTGAGATCAAATCACATGAACGGTTCAAGTCGTCACAGCTTAATGTGCTTCTAATGTGTGCTGAGCGTTCTGGCATAAACTTGCTGCCATCGCATCAGCCAGGTGGATGCTGCATATTGCAGGTAGTTAAAGTGACTCAAAGGGCTTTGAGTGTCTATAGAAATGTAATTGTAAGTAATGGGGCATATAAACAAAGTCACATCTAAACATCTAAACATTTCACTCTCTAAAAAAATGCAATAAAAGCTGTCATTTGTTCATTCATCTGAATAATTAATTAGCAGATTAATTGTTTAATTAATAAAGTGTTTTAATGACAATCTTAACATTTGTTCAATATAAACACATTTAGATTTTGTTGCCTTCAACACACTGATTTAGGATACAGGTAAAATAGCGCTGAAAAGGTTATACATGTAACAATGTTCTGGAAAGCTCCATAATTAGCCATTTTACTGGTAACAGATGAAGTCATCAAGACTCAGTATAAAAGGAGACTCTACCAAAAGCTTAGTCTCTGTAAGCAAGGATGGTTGTGGTTCACCACATTGTGAGAAAACCATCAGCTCACCACAAGATTTGACTGAATATAGGTCTTTCATCATCTACAGGTCATAATATCACAAAAAGACTCGGGTAAATGACCATCAAGCCCTCAGGCTGTACTGTTTGAGAAACACTTATTAGCAGAGTGTTCTGCAGATATGTGAAGGTACCATAGATGTGGAGGCTTATATTGGTATTTTGGAGACACATACAGTGGGGGAAAAAAGTATTTGGTCAGCCACTGATTGTGCAAGTTCTCACTTCATGGGGTAAGGATAATTCTGAGAAAGGTCAGAAGTCAGCCCCGAACTATACAGGAGGACTTGATCAATGACCTGAAGAGAGCTGGGACCACAGTCTCAAAAAGAACCATTAGTAACACACTATGCCATCATGGTTCAAAATCATGCAGGGCAATCAAGGTGAGATGAGACCAAAATAGAGCTTTTTGGTACTCAAGTCCACTCGCCATATTTGGAGGAAAAGAATGCTGAGTTGCATCCCAAGAACAGCATACCTACTGTTAAGCATGCGGGTGGAAACATCATGCTTTGGGGCTGTTTTTCTGCAAAGAGGACAGCACGACTGATCCGTGTTATGGGAAGAATGAACGGGGCCATGTATCATGAGATTGTAAGCCAAAACCTCCTTCCATCTGTAAGAGCATTGAACATGAAACGTGGCTGGGCCTTCCAGCATGAAAATTATCCCAAATACACTGCTCGGGCAGTGAAGGAGTGGCTCCGTAAAGGTCCTGGAGTGGCCTAGACAATTTGTGGAGGGAGCTGAAAATTTGTGTTGCCCAGCAACAGCCCCAAAACATCACTGCTGAAATAACAATGTTATTTCCTGGATTTTTTCTCATTTGTCTCTCATAGTTGAAGTGTACCTATGATGAAAATTACAGACCTCTCTCACCTTTCTAAGTAGGAGAACTTGAACAATCAGTGGCTGACCAAATACATTTTTTCCCCCCACTGTCTGCTGCTGTCAAGACAACTTTTCTCACATACTCCATGTTTATTTCAGTAGGACAATGCTAGGCCTCATTCTGCATGTGTTATAATAGAGTGACTTCATAGACATACAGTCTTAATGCTTAAGTTGGCAGCATTTTTAGGCAGCATACGCATTACCAAGAAAAGAACTGTCCCGCCTTGCAGGTATCATATTTGCTGAATTTGAAGGCATTATTATTTTCATGAATTATGATGCACTTCATGAGATATTGTCACTAATTCAGTGTTTTGTTTGTCTGTTAACCTAGGAATGAAAGAGATTATTAAATCCTTTATAACTGCTTAGGCTGAGGAAAAGGCTCTCTTTACTGGCAAGATAAACTCTGCTGAAGGTATCTCCTTTTTTCAAGTGTTTGTTGGTAGCAAATAGTGAATCTGAGTTTCAAAGTCTCTTCTCTCTCACATTGCTTTCTACTGAATATATTTAGATTACTTGTTTATTTATTTGAATAATTTAGCATTAAGAAAAATAAAACAAACTGTCCCTTTTGCTTCTCTTTTTATTGTTACTATGCTTATTGCACAGTCAGAACTAGTTGGAACACATCAGAGCTAGTTGGAAATGACAAGTACATTTCACACTTTTACGTGCAAATAATTCAGACAGATTTGTGAAGCTTGTTGAATATTTTTGCCTAATGCAACCAAACAGTGAAATTAACATTAAAATTGGATGTTTTAGCCAATTATATCTGAGTGTATGTACTGCTTTAGGAGTTAGTTGTATAAAAAAAATCAGTATTTTATAGGATTTCATTGTGTGATATATTTACATGGGTTATTTTGTGGTGAAATGTCAATGTTATTTGGGTGTGTATGAAACCTGCATTTTATATGGATTTATTGTATGAAACAAATTATTTTGTAGGGGTAATTGTGTATATCTTGACTTATATAATGATCTCCTGCTGAAAGAGGAATAGATTTAGTAGTAAGAATTCTACTATTACTAATAATAATTCTACTTTATTATTTAACTGTTAACCTTTGGTGGCTTATTCTATATTATAATAATGATTATTTTATTAAATTATGGCTGCAGACATTCTGTCTCTGTGGTAAATAACTTTTACAAACTGACTTAAGCTAAGAGGTTCACTTCAGTGACAGTGAGGAAACGGATCTCCTGAGCGTGATGTAGAAGTGATGACGTATGCTGACTCTTTGCTGAGTTTTGAGCAGCTCAAATCTTGTATACAGCAAGAATTCCACCTACAAAAATGTGTATATTCACTTTATAAACAATTACAAAGTATAATTAATAGAAATGCTAATGTGACCCAGTGGTAAACATGTCTATGTCTCAGTGTTTTTGAGGGTATTACAGGCATTAATTTCTAAATGTGTTCATATTTAACAAATGTAATTAAGTTCATCACTGAAAACACTGAAAATAGTTTCTTTGTCCATTTATTTGTTAAATGAAGGCTCAAGTTGATTAACATATTTTCAGATTTTTAGAATTAACAAATTTTAGTTAAGTGTCTCAACTTTTCTGGCAATGGGGTTTGACTTCTCTAGAATAATTGACTTTTTGTCTTCAGTCTTTTGTCTGTCAAAGTGCAGATCAGTAGAGATTTTTCATGCTGAGGACAGTGTGTTTAATCCATGGTGTGTCTGCCATGGAGCCCCATCATTCAGAGTTCTGATTCCACAGCTGCACAGGTGCACTCAGATGATGCTTGCTGGACTGCTGTGACCACCACAAACTTACAACCAGCAGACCGACAGACTATGTTGAGCACAGATATCTATAGCACAACACTGCTTTCAGTGAACATCAGAAAGAATCTATGGATTTATTTTTGATACACCCAAAAAAACTAATCTTATACTTCAGATTCTTCAAAGTAGCTCCCCTTGGTGAATTCAGCTTTGAACACATTTGGCATTCTCTCAAGCAGCGTCATGCGAAGCCACCTGGTGTCCTTTTCCAACATACTTGAAGAAGTTGGCTGAATGTACGTAGGGGCGCATTTCAAACATATTTTTGAAGTTTGAATTTGGTTTTGGAAATAAATTCATACACAGGCATGCACTTCACTTACCCTCAAAACACATTATAACATACATATTTGCATGAAAATGTCTTACAAATGGGAAAAATAAATGTGTATTGAATGAGGTCTCTCCAAACCTGAACATAACACTGCAATCGCAGTGAGGCTGTACTCTGCATATAAGAAGAAAAAGAAGTTTATCAATTTCGCTGAAGATGAAGATAGAGTGTGATACCTTTGGAAAGAATGGAAATGACTTGATCACTTCTAAACAAGCCACATTTAGCAGAGATTTAGCAGAGTTTAGTATACACTGTGAGTTGAAAGATGCACTGAAAGAACTCAAATTCACCTTTGGATGTTGCATGTAACTTCTTACGCTGAGCTGTTTCCTGAGGGATTCCTTTCAACATCATGCTGGAAGTGGCACCCTCCACATCCGTTGAGAACTTGAACTTGATGACACTCTTTTCTGCCTTAGCCTTGAAGAGGGGAAGGAAGCATAATAGATCACTTCAGATTACCACACTTTTTTTCCGCCACAACTTCACTGCTTTTCTTGATGAACTTCAGACTTTATAAAGCATCCAGCTTGATTTTAACTGCTCTGGAAGCCAGGCTAATTAGCTGAGAGAGGAAATCTACAACTATCTACAAGCACTGAGGACTTGCTTGCTATCACTTGACTCTCTCTGGCATTTTGATGGAGTACTACCTGCACCTAGAGGAGAATCTGCAACAGAAATTCTGCATTGAATCAAAGGATTATCTTAGCATTGAGGCTTTAATCATGCAGGAGCTTTGAGCTAGCTTTCGCTATGTGAGCGGCTCACTTAGAGACAGTGAAGACCTGAAGAAGAGCAGGCTGGGAGGAGTTGCTATGGTGAAGAAGCACCGTCACTGCAGACTCTCATTCCCTAATGATGCTAATTGACTTTAATATGACACTAGCACAATAGGATGGAGCTAATACAGCAATAAAGCCATAATGGCTATAATACAGGTTAGAGTCTGTCTTTTGATTTGAAATCCTCCTCTTGGACTGTTCTGCTTGGACGGTGGACACAATTTCACAAGATCTCAACAATCAATGGTAATTACATAACTGCACTGGCACCATTATTTTAATTGCTGTGTCATAGCATATAAGCTCTAGTGCTAGTACAATATGCTCGTTCATGCAGAGTACACTTAAGCTGTTATATTATTATTATATTATAACATATATGCAAATAAATGTTTCTGAGCATAATGTTACCAGCCAGTATCCAAGTGAGTTTGCTACTAGTAGGCTACTAGTGCCAAAGTAATCTGCATAAATCAGTAATCTGGTTTGTGTGGATATTTTGGTGAGGCTGGGAGCGTGATTATGTCAATGTAACTCAATGCAGTGTGTCTACATGCAACAATATTCATATGTCAGGTCTTTACCATAAGAATATCAATCCAATCCAATGAATCCAATGATTGATTAGTACATTTTTGTCTACAACAGGGAGTGATAGAGGCAATTTCATAAAACTAACTTCAGAATCCTCAGAGAAAATGGGTCAAAATCTTCTTGGACCCATAAATCTCACTACAGGAAGATGACATGACTTCAGTGGTCTATTGTCTTTAATAACCTGTGCATATATGTGTTTACCTGCTGTGGGTGTGCTGTGTAAACCATCATGCCACAGGGGTTGGGTAGGGCACCGCCCTGCAGGCTAAGACACACACTCTCAGTAGGGCCATCGGGATCAGAAAACGGACTCCATACACACCAGCGCACACACTGCATAAACACTGCTCTCTGCATGGTCGTGGAGGTCATCTAAAAAGGACAGAGAGTCATGAAAGCACTATTCATCATTACAGCTTTATTTGTTAATGAGTTATTAATCTTAAGCCTTGTAACTGAGTAATTATTATGAAATTAATATGTAAGATTTAAGGCAGCCATGGGAGTGAGGAACTCAAGTGTGGACCCTGCTGATGGTCACTTAAAAGATAAAGAAGTTGAGAATTAGCTCATTTAAGGTCCCATTCACACCGGCAATGAGATGCTTACTATGTGATCCAATCAAGAGTGGCCAACGCAAAGTACAAGTGTGAACAGGGTACAATGCATTGCAAGAAACACCAAAGCGTCTTGATGCATCTCCAACAACAATAAGCACCACCCACATCAATCGTGTCATTGACAGAGGCAAGAAAATACATAATAACCATATAAACCTCTTTATAACCATATCCCTAATACTCGCAGCTTCCCTTCTCATGGTCATTCAAGTTAGGCTATTAGATCACATGAAAATAGTAATTTCACTATCAAAACAAAACCAGTGCGAGAATGACGGACGTGCACACACGTGTGAGAAATCCAATCATGAGCGTTCACAGGAGATGCTTTGAAAAATGCCAGGTGTGAACAGGGTCTTGGGTTCACATTAAGTAGTTTACAGCTCTATTTGATTTTGAATTGGGGACATCTGTAATAATTTTACACATCGCAGTAGTGACACTCCTGCATTGTAATGACATTAACATGACTACAGGACAATAACGTTTCTGGGGAGTTGTATTTGTATTAACTGTGTCACATGATCATGCTGGTGTCAGGCTAATTATTATTAATTTGGTTATACACTATCATTTTGAATCTAAACAATTATTGACCATCAGATATTTACAGTGATGCAGTGACTTGTCTTTTCTTATTCCAGAGAGTGTATGGAGACCAAGCAGACCAAGTCCATCTAGGCCAAGTAGCCTATTCAGTGAATCTTCAAAAAGATTATATTTTTCTTGGGTTGTAATTTGTGTGGTCTTTTTCTGGATCTTTTACTGCTAGTAGCAGCAGCCAAAAATCTTTATTTTCCAACATGAGATGACATCTGACTGGAAAATCATGGCGATTTGCATTCAGACAGGACTAAAATGATCAGATGATGGGACAAAAACACAGATATGGTGAATCAAGACAGACATAAAAGTAGAGAGGAGCTCCTGTAAAAGAAGGAATTATCTTAGGACCCCCATGTACATTTACTTATGAACAACCGCTCAAGATAATGCAGCTGAAGCATGTAAAGCATGTTGTTATTGCATCAGCTAGAGAGAAAGAGAGAGAGAGAGAGAGAGAGAGAGAGAGAGAAAGAGAGAGAGAGATATGATGTATATAGATCAACACTCTTATGAGGGTTGTGTGTCTCTGGACATTGGGCAGTATAGAAGTCTATTCATTATGCAGTGAGTGAACAGTATATAATCACCAAAGCAGAGGCAAGAAACAGACAAAGCTCATCACGCTCTAAACTCACACATAGTGAAGCCAAGCAGAGGATTAAGGGGGGAAATATAAAACAGAAAATGCTACACAAACTTTGAAGGTGCTCTATAGAATATGGTTCAGCTACAAATGTCCATACCCTCATTATATTAAAATGGACATTAATATAATTAATTATGATTTTTAATTGAAAGGTGTCATGGAGATGTACTGTTCAATTCAATCACTGCGATGTAAACTGTCAGAGTAATTTGATATGAAACAGGGCAATATAGATAAACTCTCTTTACAACTGAAATGGCATGAATTTGGGATCAGTTTACCACCATTGATCCATGTCTTACTGCGAATGCCAATAAGGGTAAATTGCAGTAAAAATCAGATACTATTTTTCCATTCAAGTCCATTTATGGACCCCTCTACAAAGAGAGGTGGAGAACATTCTTGCAAAATTACAGTAAAACAGTGAAATATTCATAACAAATTTTATGTGGGTTTGCTTTTTTTGAAGTAATAAGTATTTCAGACATCTGGTTCCTGTCACTACCACTGTGAACACACAGTTCAAGGAAGAGAGAATAGAGAGAAGCAGAGTGGAGAAGAGAATGGCAAAGGGAGAGATAGAAAA